>JAESVK010052331.1:3344-21398 GCA_017140935.1 Hamamelis virginiana | reverse complement strand
CTTGGAGGCTTCATACACTTTGAAGCTCGGATGCGATCGAGGTTTCACCAATGGCAAATCAAGTAAGTCAATGTTTTAAAGTTGTTTAATTCTTGTACTTGTATTATTTATGATCCGATGCTTGTTTCGATTTCCTGTATGAATATATATGGTGGGATTCTTGTTTATAAAATTTTATAGTTTGTCTTCCGCTGCGAATCCTCCCTGCACATATTCTTTCACCATGTATGCGAAAGCCATCACTCTTCTTGTTAAGTACCCTCGAGTATATCAAACGGACCAATCACGTACTGTCGGACCCACGCGGTATTCCTGATGTCACATGTGGTTAGGTATATCGATTGGACCGAACGAGTAAGGGACACTTAGCCTACCCTTCCATATAGACTGTCTCCATAGGACACATACCATACATCGCCTGATCACACACTATTGTAATGTTATGCTGCCAGATTTTTTCCCACCGGTTTTGTGTTGAGCCTTGATTATGAAGTGTGTAGAACCATTAGGACCTGGATCTGTAGGCTAAACCTTTATGCAATGCCTTAAACTCTTAAGGGATGTGTCCTCAAAGAGTCAAGTTACCTAATAAAGACTAGTACCCTATAGGTTCATGAGCTTAGGCCTGTGGTAGTGTTACGCTGCCCAAATAGTGGTATTGATCTGTGAGTCTTAAGAGAAGACATGAGATGTGGGCTTTAGGCCTATGTAGTTGGATAGAAAGTATAGGCCTGCGGTAAGATTGAGATGTGAGCTGTGAGAATGAGATTCGTACTTGGGCTTTAGGCCCATTTTCATAAGATAGAATATGTGAGAGAGTGAGATTGATGTGTCGGCTTTAGGCCTATACTTTTGTGAGCATGTGAGATTATCCTTATTCATCCCTTTTCACACTGGAAGCTCTTAGTTGATTCAAATCTTTTCTTTTTCTTTTCCCAGCATTCTGGCTTGGCGTCGTGATTCTAGCGGTCGGTTGTTTAAGAATTTACCTGTCGATTCAGAAATGTCTAGTCACAAAGATCTTACCCCTATTGTTGCTGAATCTAATGGAAAGACAATTGATGAGAAGATCGAGGCACTCTTAAAAGTGGTCCAAGAGTTAGTTCATCAGAAAGAAGAAGAGGATAAGGTGCGAGCCCGTACTAATCCTCTGTTTGAAAATGTTGATGAGGAAGAGTGTTTCCTTAGACCGAAGATAGTTGCTGAGCCCACTAGGTCTGGTACATAATTTGTTCAGCCTATTGACCTGGATAAGGAGTCCAAGCCCAAGGCCCCTGCCTTCTTTTCCACTGAGCCTATTTTGTTGAATAGTAAAGTGGAAGCCCTATAAAAAGTCTTGAGAGGTATAAGAAAATCCGATGATTTGGTGGACATGTTGTCTTTATCTCTGTTCCCTAAGGCCCGTATGCCCACTCATTTTAGAATGCCCGAATTAGAGAAGTTTGATGGAATGGGTTGTCCTAAGACCCATCTGAAGATATACGTGAGGGCCATGCATCCACGAGGGGCTGACGATGACCTGCTAGCCCAAATGTTCCATGAGACACTGGCTGGATCCGCTCTGAAATGGTTTTTGTCACTGGATGAGTTTAGAATGAAGACATGTGAAGATGTATGCATCAAGTTCAACAATCACTACAGGTATAACACGGAGGTTGATGTCACTAGAAGGGACTTGGAAACTACTAAACAGGAATCAAGAGAAACTTTCTCTGCTTTCCTCACCCGTTGGAGAGCCAAGGCTTCTAAAATGGCTAACCGTCCTAAGGAAGAAAAACAAATCCGCATGAAAGTGAAGAACTTGCTCCCAGTTTATCATAAGCACAAGTTTTTCCAATATCTTCCAAATTTTCGAGCTCTGGTCGCTGCTGGTATCCAAGTAGAGGACGTTCTAGCCGATGGAGCCCTTCGAACCGATGAACCCTACAAGAACCGCCGACCTGTCATCAATGGGAAAGCTACCGAAGTGAACACCATATCTCAGCCTGCTCCATTTACCCAACCCTTTTCCTTAGGGAATAAACCATTCAGAAAATTCACCGAGCTTTATATGCCATTGGAAAAAGTCTTCGAGAAATTAAAAGCTCGAGGCTTGCTCCAACCTTTAGAGCCCAGACTTATACCCAACCCATTACCCAAGAACTACAATGAAAATGAATATTGCCATTTCCATCAGTCCAAAGGCCATACTACCAACCGTTGCATCCGTCTTCGTCATGAAATTCAAGACCTCATAGACAACAAGACTATTTCCCCACCTTCTCAACCCAATGTCACCCAAAATCCACTCCCTACCCATGTAGTCCCGCCACCCGAAAATATCAATGTCATTCATGCTGATCCTTATGTCCACTGTGAGCCTATCTGCCCTCACCCTTCATTCCTTACCTTCATAATTGAGATGTTTCATCACTATCAGGCCCGTGGGCTCATTACCCCGTCTAAGCCAAGATCCAAAAAACTTTACTGCCAATACTATGCCATTTCTAGCCACGACACAGAATCCTGTGATATATTGCGGAATGCAATACAAGGGTTCATCGATCAAGGTCTGATTGAAATTCCTCAACCCTTCACTAGATCAAGGGGGCTTTATTGTTTATGGAGATAGTTTGAGAAAGATGCATTCCTGGGTTTTAGATCGAATGGGCTTCTTGAGTCTCGTGAAGTAGATCAGTCATCTAAGAATAGTACTAGTCAGTGGGCTCTCAAAGAAAGGTTTGAAGCTAGAGATCCTTGTGTAGATTTGTTGACAGAAAGAAATGGGAGGTTTAGTTTCTACGTTCTCTACCCTGAAGATTCTTGTGAAGCTAAGATGACAAAGATTGAACCCATTAGACCTAAGGCTGGAGCCAAGAAAGCCTTCTCTAAAACTGGGACTAGTAAATGGGAGTTGCGAAAAAGATAGGAGGCCGGAGATCCCGAAGTAGGCCTGTTAGGAGAATCTTGTGGAAAGTTCGACTTCTATGTCCTTTAACCTAGAATGGAGAAGCCCACCATTGAAGAACCCATTGTTCCTCCTGGTTGGGGTGATAACCCTGACTCACTTAAAGAAGACGTTCCTATGGTTCAGATTGAGCCTGAAGATCCAAACCTCATTCTTTTTTAGAAAGCTAGCCAGAGTATCCTTAAGAAGTATTTTGAGAATAGAATCTTCACTACCAAGATCACCGATATAAATGGGGAAATCCACTACCGAACTGTTTATCCAAGGCAACCATGGGTTACTTAATGTTTCAGATCAAGTTCGACTTCTGCCGAGTCTACTATAGATGATGGGTTAGAGAATGAGATTGAAATCATAGATTGGGAAGATTTGATGAACACAGCCGATGAGATAGCAGATATTTGGGCCAGTGATTAGGAGGATGTTAACCATGTCACTAGAGGAGGTCGTCATTTTAAGTCCGCTAACTTGGAATCCGACAATCCTTTAGGAGAGTTAGAGAGATCCCAATGCACTGAAGTTCAAGAAGAAGAGGAAGAAATATTGAAACAGCTTAAGCGTACTCAAGCCAATATCACTATCTGGGGACTTTTAATGGCTTCTCAAAAGCACATGCAGATAGTACTTAGGCTACTCAACCAAGTTCAAATTCCCATCGATACTTTACCCAAGGGTTTAGTCAGTTTGGTCAGTCTAGTTCAGCATGGGCAATCGATATCCTTCATAGAGTCAGACCTTCCGAAGAAGGGACCTCATCATTTGCAAGCTTTATATGTCACAGTAGATACTATGGGTAAGAGGATTCCTACAATTTTGATAGATAATGGGTCAGCCTTGAATATGTGTCCTCTCAGTACTGCCACTTCCTTGGGCATCGAACCGTCAGAATTCAAGCCGTCAGGACAAACTGTGAGAGCATATGATGTGCCTGCTTGTTTCGAAGGGAAGTAGTTGGCATGGTCACTTTATCTCTAGTTATTGGGCTTGTAGAGTTCCAAGTTGATTTCCAAGTGCTAGATGTGCCTGCTTGTTTCAACCTTTTACTTGGTAGGCCTTGGATCCATCCAATTGGGGCTGTGCCTTCCTCTCTCCATCAAAAATTTAAGTTCCCCTATAAAGGTTCAGTGGTAACATTAAAGAGAGATTCTGAGATCGCTCCTACCCGTGTACCTATCTGTGAAATCAAGCCTGAGATTGAAGAGGTACCATTGACAGGCTTTGAGTACATACAGTGTGTAGAGGTTGAGCCAGGATGTAAAGAGAAAATGGTGCTAGACTGCAGTCCATACGGGAATATGCAAGTAGGTCAGATCATGAAAAGTATGGGCTTCTTTCTAGGAATGGGCTTAGGTCATCGTCATCAAGGCATGCCTGGTCCCATCGAATATCCCCCAACAATTTATCCTTTTGGATTGGGTTATCAAAGTACCAAAGTCTACAGAAAAGAGATGGCACAGAAAAGAAGGGAATGATAGTTGGCCAAAGAAGAAGGACGGGCTCCTAACCTCATTCCGAAACCTTACCGACCCACTTTGAATGGGGCTTTTGTCAAAAAAGGGTATGATTTCCCTTATTGTGGGTTCCCCGAGCCCATTTACCTTGAAGATCAGAAAGCTAGAGTTCCTGGGTTTGAAGTCTTCTTCGACACTCCACTACCTCTCTCTCCAACTACTATCACGGCCGAAGAGCATACAGAGTTTGACTGGGTCAACCATATCGATGAAGGCACTATAGAGGCTATGTTCAAAGAGATTGCCTGCATCGAAGAACATGTTCATGAACCCAATCCTATCCACCTCATTGAAGATACCACCAGTCCATTGACTAACTGGAGCCTCAAGAATGAGCCTCGAATTGAAGACTCAGTCGCGGAAGATTCACTCCCATTAGATGATAGCTTGTAGGATTTCTATGCTTTCTTTCCATAGGATTGTAGAATAGGACTTTTGTTTTTCCTTTTTCAATAAAATTATCCCTCCTCTGTTAGGAGGTGAATTGCTTGAACGTGAAAAGTGAAGTGCGCAAGAGATTCCCAAGTGTAGGAGTCTAATGGTCGTCAAGCAATAAACTAGGGAGTTCCTAGGTCATATCCACAGGGAGTGGAATAGGTTCTAATGATTTTTAGGTCATGCTATCCAATGAATATAAACAAAAGTGAAAAATATGGTTTGGTTTGTTGTTGGAAGTGATTTTTGTGCCAAGTTAATGGCAAGGAGTATGAAAAACCTTGTAAAGTAAAGAAGATGGATCCTAAGGTTTCATTCCTTCCAAACCTAAGGTAAATGCCTTCTTATACAACACACATTCAAGAATCCATTTAAACTATGGTCTTGAATGGAGGATTCAGCAATATAAGTTCATAAATGGTGAGAAAAATGATGGAATGTGGTTCTTCACTCTCATTGGCATTTTCACAAACCAGTAGAATACATATGTGCTCACCAACCTAAATACAACAACTTACTGGTTGTATTTTGATTGTGAATATGAATCTACAAGGGTACATAAGATGAGAGAGTAGGAAAACCCCATTCCATTTGACATTAGACACACTTACCTAGGGTTTGGAGAGGGAATCCACCCTTAGTGTTTAGCTAGCCATGAAATGCAAGTAAATGCATAAAACAAGAGTAATAAATGCCAAGAGCAAGTAATAAATGCTATCACTAGATTAATAAACGTAAATGTGGCTTACAACTTGAGATTAAAAGAGTACAAATAACCTAGACTATGCTTACAAAGGATGAACAACCAGAAATTGAATGAAAACTAACCTAAACTACAAAGAAAACATCAAAAACATATGAAAGCCTAGGTTAAACTAAGAAACTATCTGAGAACTAATCTAAGAACAACTTGAGAACCCCTCCTCAGCTGCAAACTTAGGCTTAAATACCCCCTTTAGGGTTACAAGACATGAGGGATAAAAACCCCAAAAAGTCCCTAGCTTGAGCTGCAAAATACACGGCAAAAATGGATTCGCGAAATCTATTACTGGTAATGAAAATCCATTACCGGTAATAATCTGCACTGCATCCTGAATTGATAAAATCTTCAATCTATTGCTGGTAATCAAATTCCATTACCGGTAATAGATTCTCCAACTTGAAAAATCTTCCTTTTTAGCTCCCAAATGCAGAAATTACATGCATCCAAACGATCCTTCCACCAATATAGGTTGATTTGGGAGCTTTAAGTCACAAGAGTGGATCTCATGGCTTTATTTGGCATCAAACGACTCATAAAAGACGAGAAAAAGGGGGCGCTTAACCTGCAGGAGACAAAAACAAAAGAAAACATAAAAACACCTAATCCTAACAATTATATAAGTAAAAGATAATTAAAAAGGAAATAAAAGACTATAAAATAAACACAATTTGGTGTCACAACATGAATGATAGCTTAATTTGTGTTATCCCTCTTTCTTCATGATTAATAAAGTATTCTTTTTCTTCATTCTTCTCATTTGCAGTTTGTTTCTCCTTTCTTTCTTCTATGAGTATATATGGCATGAACATAGATCCTAGAGAGGATGTTCCCCCTAAGTTTGAACAACGAAGGGAAATGGAACATGCTCGACCAAATGTGGATGAATTAATATCAGTTAATTTAGGATCCGATGAATCGCCTAAGATAATTAACATTGGAGCAACTCTGCCACCACAAGAACAAGAAAAATTGGTAGGATTGTTGAGGGAAAACATAGAGGTATTTGCATGGTCGTACAAAGATATGCCAGGGATTGACACCGACATAGTGGAACATTTTATTTCCACTAATCCTAGGGTTAAGCCAGTTAAGCAAGAGTTGAGGAGAATAAAGCCGGAGTGGGCACTGAAGATTAAGGATGAAGTAGTGAAGCAGATGAACGCTGGATTTCTCCAAGTAGTAGAATACCCCGAATGGTTAGCAAACATTGTGCCAGTGCCTGAGTGTTAGAAGTATGCCCTAAAACCAATCCTAAAGGGTATATTAATTTCATATTATAACATTTGGAAGGTATAACTTATCTCATGTGTATAAACACATATGATAAGGTCCATAAATAAATGATAAGAGAATTATACATCTCAAGGAGTTGAGATAGAGAGACTGATATTTATCGTACACATTTATTCTAAAAGAGTTCCTACTCAAAGGTTTATTAAAGTGGATATTTAATTAACCGTTTAAAGAGTAGCACATATTTAAACTAACTCCTATGGAGGATAGGTAGTCTTTCCTATCAGTGTAGTGACACTTAGGTTAATCTGTGCGTGCATATTAGAGAATATGTACACTGAACATGATCTACAAAGAATGTTCCTATGATAGTTCTGTCAAAGGAATATTCTAATGTTACGTCCATTTATTTGGTAGTCCTTAGACCTGAGACACCATAGCTGTCTTATGCCTAGGTTGCTAGAGTTTGATAGTATCTTATACAACCTTATCCATAAGGTTGTAATCGGTGCTTATTTGCTCTAATGAGTTATGCATGAAGATGGATGAGTGTGCGATAAGGAATCATCACTCTCAGTTGATGAAAGAGAATGTCAGGATTAGTTCACAAAGATAATTCTCAAAGGTAACATCTGGCCAGAGTGATAGGTAAACAGTGAAAAGAGTTTCACTGCGATTGCCTTATTGAGATTATATTTTGTGGGACAGATATCAAGTTCTTAAGATAGAGTTTGACTAATAACCATACCTATTATCTCAACAGTGACATTAGGGGATGAAGGATTAAGTAACATGAAGGGTTCACATAGTTCTGCTATTCACCTAAACCTAGGGTATATCATGATATGTTGCTAGATGTCACTCATGACCAGTGAAAGCCTATTGATAAAGTGTTATCAATGAGGGCAAAATTGGAATCATTCCAATTGAAACTTAAAATAGAAAGTTTCTATTTTTAGGAGACATAGAGATGTCCCTGTCCACTGCTAGGATGGGGTGAACCCAAAGGGTCACACACAATAGAATGTAAGTGAGTTTTGAACTTATGGGAGGGGAACTCTATCTTTGAAATATGTTTGACTTTAATTATTAACGGTTAATTAATTAATAGTCAAACATAACTAAGAATAGGGTTATTCTATACATAGATAATTGGTCATGCTAGCACTAGTAACCAAACACTCCATAAAGGAGGAGAGCTTATATAAAAAGAAGGTAGTGGGAATCCTAAGCATGTTTCTATGTTGATTTTGGCCTAAAAAGTGAGTTTTAATACACTTTTAGGTCACTCTAAATCCATGGACAGATTTGAAAGTAATCAAGAAGTGTACTTAAAACCCTAAAATAATGAATAAAAAATGATGAAAATATGCACTAAATGCAACCTAATATGCATACTAAACTATCATAAAAACATGGCATTTAATCACAAGGGAAGGGACTCACCTTTGCATGCTCCCTCGAACACATTTTATATATCAATCAAACATTCCAAGTGATAAAAATAAACTATGATACTAATATTAAACTTAAATAGATTAACAACCTAATATGCATTCTTACATATTGAAAATCCTATCATGCATACTAAAAAGAGATTCTAAATATGAATATCTAATCCTAACTTTTAATCCTAATATGAAATAACTAAAGAAGAATGGAAGAAGAGAGATATGCATACATATTAAAAAACTAAACTAGCTTATCATGCATACTAAAGAAATATGGAAACTATGCATGCTAAACTATATCCTATGCATACTAAGGAAATAAAAACCTAACCTAGCATGATTAAAGAAGAAGAAGAAGAAGAAGAAGAAAAGCTACTAACCTCTGCCTTCAAGCCTTCAAGCTTCAAGCCTTCTCCTCAAGCTTTAAGCCTTCTTCTCAAGCTCCAAGGACTCCAAGGACCTCAAGGACTTTAAAACTTAAGGTAGAGTGCTATGGGGGAAGCTTGTGCAATTGCTCAAGCCTCTACTCTCCAAGCTAGCTCTCTAAAGCTTTTTTTGAAAGGAATCGATCGAAATTCATGGAATCGCAGCGGAAGACAAAATAAAACTTTTAAAAAATTATGATTCCATCATCGAATGATCCTAAACAAGAATCGAACAAGCATAGGGATATGTGATTTAATTACAAGCAAATAAAATTTATTAAACATAAATTAATCTTACTTGATTCGTCTTTCGATTTGCAATCCTCGACCTTGAACTTCAACGCAATGAAGTCTCCAACGGTATCCACACGAGAGTAAGATTCCCTAGACTCTTCTAGTCTTCCACAACACTTGAGAAAGCTAGAATGGAGAGGGAGAGGAGAGAGAAATTTCGGCCAAGGGGTTAGCTTACCCTAGAATGTGTAAAACACTCATATTTATAGACATTCTCCTCTTTAAGGGATGTTTGGTTACTAGTGCTAGCATGACCAAACATCCTTGAATAGAG
The DNA here is from genome assembly GCA_017140935.1 of Hamamelis virginiana. NCBI lineage: Eukaryota > Viridiplantae > Streptophyta > Magnoliopsida > Saxifragales > Hamamelidaceae > Hamamelis > Hamamelis virginiana. The sequence continues at coordinate 12,065 of JAESVK010052331.1, read as the reverse complement.
TAATCCTATTCTTGGTTAATTTTGACTTTTAATTAATTAACCTTTAATTAATCAAAATCAAACTTAAATTAAAGACAGGATTCCCCTCTCACAAGTTTTAGGAACTCTCTTACCCTCTATTGTGTGTGATCCTTTGGGTTCACCCCAACCTAGCAGTGACTAGGGACATCTCCATGTCGCCTAAAATAGAAACTTTCTATTTAAAGGTTTAATTGAAACTATTCCAATTATGCCCTCATTGATAACACTTATCAATAGGCTTTCACTGGTCATGAGTGACGTCTAGCAATGTGTCATGACATGCCCTAGGTTTGGGTGAATAGCAGAACTATATGAACCCTTCTTGTTACTTAATCCTTCATCCCCTAATGTCACATTTAAGATATTTAGGGTATGGATATAAGTCAAAACCCTATCTTAACTTTCTTGTCATATGTTCTTCAAATTATAATCTCAATAAGATGAACCCTATGAAACCCTTTCATATTTCATCTATCACTCTGGCCAGAGATTCACATTGAGAGTTATACATTGAGAGTTATATTTTAAGAACTGACCCTGACATTCTCTCTCATAACATTGAGAGTGATGATTCCTTATTGACCACTCATATGCCTTCATGCAAGACCTATTAGAGCCAATGAGTGCTGACTACAACCTTAAGATCATGGCTGTATAAAACACTATCAAACCCTAATAACTCAGGCACAAGACATCCATGGTGTCTCAGGTCTTAGGATTGCCAAATGGACGTAACATAAGAATATTCCTTTAACTTAATATCCATAGGAATATTCTAGCAGATCATGTTCAGTGTACATATTCTCTAATATGCACCCACAGATTAACCTAAGTGTCTCTACACTGATAGGAAAGACTATCTATCCTCCCATTGGAGTTAGTTTAAATCTGTGCTACTCTTGTCGGTTTAATAAATGTCCTCTTTAATAAACCTATGAGCAGGAACACTTTAAGAATAAATGTATATGAGAAATATGAGTCTTCATATCTCAACAAACTTGAGATACACATTTCTCTTATCATTTATTCATGGACATTATCGTATATATAATTAAATATACAAACGATAAGCAGTACCTTCTTATCCTAATATGAAATAGATATGCACTTTAGGATTGGTTTTAGGGCATACCTCTAACATTTTTCTGTGTGTTAAAACTGATTTTGAGGCCCTCTATTTATAGGGAGGCCTGAGTTTGATCAATGGCTGAGTTTGAATCCCTTAGGAATGATCCAAGGGCTCAAAATCAGTCTTCCAAAGTGTTTGAACTCATCCCAAAGTCCCCAAAGTCCCCAAGGAAAAAAACACTACAATTTAACAAAATAGGCTGAAAAAATTGACAACCATCCACCTTGGGACGGTTGTCCGTCCTTCATGTACGGTTAGCCGTCCCTTGGGGGACGGTCATCCATCCCTCATGTCAATTTTGGGCCTATGTGGGCCTATCTCTGCCCGTTTTGATTCGGTTTCGATTTTTTTCGACTTTTTGGGGTTCGTTTTAAGTCCAAATTCGACGATTCAAGCGCCGAAACGATCGTGATTCGATTCTCCATGTTTTAAGAAGTGTTTGAAGTGGAAATTCATTGACCAAGGTCAAAGTTTTGGGGAAAAGTCGACCGATTAGCTGTTTAGGGCCTGCCGGGCCCAAATTAGGGTTTTGAAATCTTCTAACCGATTGCTTTCGAAATCATTTCTTCTTCTCGAAACAAGTTTTAAAATGTTTTAAGGAAGTGTTTTGAAGCCTTTGAAGGCTTTGGTTTGATAAAAATATCGAATCCCGGTCGTTTTCGGTCGAAACTATAATCTGGGCTTAAAAGAGCCTTTTGAGCCTTAAGAGCCAATCATGAGCCAGAAGACTCTACAGACCTTACCACTGATCTATTTAGCTACAAAACACACTTTAAATATCTATGCCAAGGCCTCAAGACCATTCGAGACAAGATTGACAGCTATTCGGGGCTTTTGTGATTCAAAAGACAATACTGCTCTTCAGTCACAAAAGGTCTTATTTTCTATCAAGCCTGGCTCAGAATGCCATGAAACTTTACAGGGACACCTATGAACTCCCTAAAAACCTAATTCAAAAGGAACCGACTCAATATGACCTAAAAACCTACATGCGATAATGACCTCTAATCTACTACCCAATAAGGGGAAAACTAGGAACTTAGGGTTTTAACACCCTATTTCATCTCTAAACACTGGCAACCATTCATGACCATACTCATGGTAAAAAATGGATGTCTACAGAAGCCCCTCGTTTATGTTCATGGCTTCGCCAGTGAATATAAACGAAAAAATGACATCCCATTTTTGACACAACAAAATAGGGATAATCAAACTAATCAACCATCAAAATCATTTTGAAAGCTTCGCTTCAAATTCTTTCTTCCTAGAAGTCTCACTTCTAATTATCCCAAGGATTTTCAATCTTTTTGGAAATTTCATTTCCAATTCTCATTAAACTCAGCAGTCTTCGACTATCCTAGAAATTTCATTTCTAGTCATCTCAAGGATTTTCAATCCTTTTGGAAATTTCATTTCCAATTATAAAAATTTGGGAGTCTTCGACTCATTATTAGAAATTTCATTTCTAGTCAATTTAAGGATTTTCAATCCTTTTGGAAATTGCATTTCCAATTATCATAAAAATTTGGGAGTCTTCGACTCATTACTAGAAATTTCATTTCTAGTCAACTTAAGGATTTGCAATCCTTTTGGAAATTGCATTTCCCATTATCATAAAAATTTGGGAGTCTTCGACTCATTACTAGAAATTTCATTTCTAGTTAACTCAAGGATTTTCAATCCTTTTGGAAATTGCATTTCCAATTATCATAAAAATTTGGGAGTCTTCGACTCATTACTAGAAATTTCATTTGTAGTTAACTCAAGGATTTTCAATCCTTTTGGAAATTGCATTTCCAATTATCATATCATATCTTAACATTATCCATACACATTTCATGTATATTTCATCAATAACTCATGCATTTCACAAAATCTTATGGATTTGGGCCTCCAAAATGGGCTTTTCTCATTAGCCACCCTTCATGGGCTTACTTGCCTTCACAATCCCCTTCATTGGTCTTATAATCTCATCATATCAACTATATTCATAATCATTTCATGATTACAAACTTGTTTACACAATCTTCTTACTCATTCATTTCTAAATCTCATGGTTTTCAACAAAAAATTCATCATTTTATGTGAACTTCTCTATTCACAATTGCTCAATTCTCATCTTGGTATGCACCAAATCTTCTTCATTTCTCATCAACTCATCAAATATCATTCAATCTCAATCAAATGTACTTTCCTAAATCAAAAATTGAAAGGAAATGAATCAAAATTGGTCAAAATAGGCCAAAATAGTCAAAATTTGGCCTAATGGGCTTCAAAAGCCCACAAAAAGTCAAAATAGGGCATCAAGGATGGCCAACCATCCAAGGTGGATGGCCAGCCGTCCATTGGTGGACGGCCATCCGAGCCCCATACTCCCTTTAAGGTGCTTTGACACTCATTTGCCCATTTATGCATTCTTTGTTCATTTTGAGACCTTCTCCCTCTAGGATTTTCCAATTTCTTCAAAAATCTATCAATTTCAACTTCATTCCATCCAAATTTATCTCCTAAACACCTCAAGTGTTGCTAATCACTCCAATTTGTGAAGAAAAAATCTAGGATTTCATCATTGCATTTCAATTTGGGGATCCAAAAACCAAATACACATATAGCCATTTTCTTCAAGTTCATCCTCTACCTATACTCATGGCAAATAGGTATGAATCAAAGTACCCATATATGAAGATGAAGAGTTATAATGCACCATCATATGATCCCAACAACACAAGCTTGCTATTGGAGCCTAATGATCATCTCTTCCACATCCATACTCTACAAGAGGTAAGCTTACTTTCCAAGATTTTTCTTTGAATCATTAATGTCTAGATGCTTCAATATTGATCTCTGGATATTGTTTGATGACTTGTGTTCATGAAATTTGTATTTGGCAAAGCTTGGGAGCCCCATTTCATTAGCTTTATAAGCTTGAAATGTTGCCCACCAAGTGTTTGATAAAATTCCCAAGAGACTAGAATTTGATCCTTTTGATTTAAATTTCTCATTCCATGATTCAAATATGTTTTAAACAACATTTGGATGCTTTCAAAAACTTCATGACAAGTTTTCACAATCATTTTCAAAAGTGTGCATACTAGGTGTTTGATAAAATGCCTAAAGGTAGACAATTTCCAATTTTTCATCATATCATGATTTTTCAAATGTTTTCAAAATAATCATATCATGATATAGTTTTCAAAATACTTCAAGTAATGCACATATCAAAAATTTTCATGAATTAAGGCTTAGCTTATTTTTTTCAAAACACTATTGCTTAAAGTGTCATTTCATGACTTTTAAATAGTTTTATTCCAAAACTTATGCTAAGTATTTATTTCATGATTTTCAAAATTCTATTCTCCTAGGATTTTTATTTCCAATTCAATTTTCATGAAAAGAAGTCATATGGCATTTTAAATGAATTATGCTAATTCTTGTTGTAAAATTGAAAATACCAAAATTATGGTATATTTTTTTGAATAACTCACAATTGACAAACCATTTGAGAAATAAAATTCAAACATTTTTTGAAAATGTGTCATTTTGTGAAAGAATTAGCATAACTTATTTCTATACCTCTAATCCATTAATCTTTATCTTTACAGCCAGAGTTCGACATCAGGACTCGGTCCTCTTTACAGGGCATTATTGGATGGTGGGCTAAGATGGATACTCTCCAACCATATGTCAAAGCTACTAGTCGAAGGCTTGGTTTTGGAGACTTCATCGACTCACTGTGGGTTGATACCATGGATAAACAGGCCTTCATGGCCTTATCTGAGCTTTGGTGGGACACCACCAACACGTTCCACTTCGAGTTTGGGGAGATGACTATGACTCCTCTTGACTTCACCATGATCACGGGACTTTCCATTGGGGGTCGCCCTTTGGATTTCTATGATGGTGCAAGCAAAAACTCGACTTACCTAAATACCTATCTTGGGGCAGCTGATATGGAGATTGTGAAGAGGTCAGTTCGCCGAAATACTCTTTTTACCACATTTAGCAATATGCCTGAAGGAGGAGATCCCGATCACATCGTGCGGGCTTTCCTTTTGTACCTGTTTTCATGCACTCTCTTTGCAGGCACTGCTGATTTGGCCCCTTTAGGCCTTCTTGCTAGTTTGGAGAATATTGATACCATTTCTCAGTATGATTGGGGTGGTGCTGCCTTGGCCACCATGTATAGGACCATGTGCTGTCGGTCTCGAGGCGTACGTACTGACTTTGGAGGCGTGGGATTTGTTTGGGAGGTATACTCACTTATTTTAAGAAAATATCATAAACTTCCCTTTACTTTTCTTCTGACCATGCACATTTTTTACAGGTATGGGCTCATGAGTATCTTGACCTGAGTAGCTTCACACTAATTGCTAATGACTTTTCTTGGCTAACCCTTGCTCGTTATGCCCCAGATAGGAGGGTGAATGCCATTGCCCATAGGCATGATTATGCTTATAGTCGTGCCTTTCTTGCAGGGTTGCGATCTAACAAAGTAACCATTTTCTGCTTTCTTTTCTTAATGCTCAAACCTTCTCTAATATACCTCGTCTTCAGGTGAGGTGGAGTCCTTGGCGCCATTGGAGGTGTTCCATGCCTCAGCTTAATCCTGTAGTTGAGATGTCACACAAGAGGATTCTGTTCGAAGGGCCTTCTGCCAGGTATTGGTTACTTGGGGAAAGAGTGCGTGCTCAGCTCTGTGGGGTTTATTCAGCCGCTCTTGTGCCCCATGCACCTCCTTCATCTATGAGGCATACTGATAGATTGACGGGCCATGCTTTTGCAGATGCCATGGCTGGTGTGTTTGCGGATGCTTTCTATCATTCACATGAAGATTATCGCACATTCTGCCAGCATTCTCTGATGCGCCCATTTGTGTCAGGATTTCCACCCACTGAGGTATTGAACTTTCTCTTGATTGCCTTACCCCTTTTCTCATACATTATTCCTCATATCTCTTTATTTGGCAGGGTCGTCGAACCCGAGGGCATGCTTCCCATCCTACAGCTACTGCGGCTCCTAGTGAGGGAGAGCCTTCATCTTCTGCTCATTCTTTGCCACCTGTTCCTTGGCAGGTGTAAGTCATTGAGGATGGTAGCTTTGTTCAAAGGCCAATCACTCGAGTGCCTTATAATGAATACCTACATATTGATCATTCTTATACTTCGGTAATCATCATATTTTCACCCTTTGTCATATGTATCTCTTTCTCTCCTAACATTTTGAATCTTTCGACCTTTCAGATGCCCACATCATATACTGAGGAGTGGTTGGCATATAGTGCATCGTTGAGAACTTCAAAGGATGAATCTTGATGCACATAACTCGAACATAGCTGCACATGTTACTCTCTTTCTACTCTTTCAATCACCAATGATTTCATTCTTCATGAATCTCACCCAAGCTTTGGGTTTGCAGGCTTCGAGCCAGCCTTCATAGGAGCGCCATGGATTGAGAGGGGATCACGAGGCGTCGGATTCACGGGGAACGAGAAAATCATCCCGGTGGAGATGATTTTGTACTATTAGGCCTATAGGAGGCCTGCTTAGGGTTTTCTATGTAACTCTTTCTCTATGTATGCACTAAAAACCCTAATTGGTATGTAATTATATCCTAATGAGAATACAAATATGTTTTAATTGCTTTTTTGGTTCAATTTTAACCCGAAAATAGGTCAAAACTGACAAAAATTGAGCGAAAAGTCAAACCCGGCGTCGAAAGGTCTTGAAAAAGTCAAAATTAGGCAAAATTTGGGATCAGGGGATGGATGGCCATCCCTCCATGGACGGTTGGCCATCCCTAGGGGACGGTTGGCTGTCCTTTGGGGGATGGTCATCGACTCTGGTTCCCATTTTTTGATTATTTTGACGTTTTTTAACCTTTTGAGTGTCCTACTTTGCCTCTAACTCGATTTCTTTGCCAAATAGCTATAAAAACACACTTCTATGCTCACTTTCATCACACTAAACACAATGGAAGCTCTCAAGTTGATCGTCAACTTATTCGTAGCAAGAATGCGGGTAGAAGACAAGAAGGTGTTTGCACGATTCGGCCTGACTTCGTGGTTCCTTCTCTGTCATGTGAAGCTTGAAGACAAACTTCTCAACTCTGTGATCCACTTCTGGGACTCTAATCTTCATGTATTTCACTTCAACTATTAAAAGGTATATCCTTTATTTGAAGAGTTTTGTGCTTTGATGAATATCTCTGTTAATGGTCCTTTCATCTTTCCTACTATTCGTCGAGGTTATTTTCAAACCTTTTCTTGTCTCTTTGAACTCTCGCCTATGGAAGCTTCTTCAAATATCCATGAAAACTCCATTGATCTTCTTAAACTAGCTTCATTTTTCTGGAGGGAAGGGGGAAAACCACTAGCTCTTCATAGGTCTACCCAGTACACACTCGCCTTATGTATAGTGGGTTGTTTTCTTGTTTCGAACGGAACCATTTTCATACCCATTGAAACATGTGAACTCATTCTGCCATTGTCAAAATCTCATAACATCATCCCTCTAGTGCTAGCTGAAACTCTAAACGGGCTTGACCACTTCCACTCCAACTCTGCTTTTTGCATTAGGGGTAGCCCCATTCTTCTTCAGATGTTGTTGGTTGAGAGACTTAGACTGATCACTCCTCTTGATGGGCCCAAACATTTGTCCCATAACTATTGTTTGCGTAAGCTTTTGTTTCTCGACCGTCGCTCGACTCAAGACCTAATCGTTTTCTTCTCTTCTCTGACTTGGAGAGATATTCAGTGGCATGTGGCTATATGGGATTGTGGTGAAGAGTATGTATTACACACTTCGGGATATTGTCAGGTGAAACTTATGGGCCTAAAGCATACATCGTTTTACTGGGCTTCTCGTGTACTTCGCCAAATGGGTCGTGCTCAAACAAACCTCCCTATCAGAGGGCATGTTCATGGGATAGAGGCAGCTCTCATTCTTTGGTATCTTGGGCTGTGAAGAAATGGGCTTCAGGCTTATGTTTTAGTCAAGTAGTGGATCGCAATGGGCCTATTAGGCTTGATGGGGAGTATCGGGTTTGGCTTAAACAAGATTTGGGTTCAAATGTACAGGCTATGAAGGATAAGGTTCAAAGCCTCGTTTATGATTCCCGAGTTACAGCTCAGTCAACAGGTTCGTCTCTTACACCAGATGCGTCACGAGTTAGGACAACTAAAAGGAATAGGGAAAATGAGAATGAAGCCCAAGCCCGCAGAGCGAGAAGGACTTAGAGTAGATTAGGGATTTTTTATTTTTTATTTTATTTTTCTAAGCAATGTAAGATTTGAAGAAAGTGGGAATTATGGACACATATGGCATGTAATAAATCTTTCAAAAGGTTTCTACCCTTTATGGATGAATAAATATCAATTTTATTAAAATCTCAACAAATATCCCTTAATAATTACAAATGAACCAAACTCTTGATGTTTTTACAAGAAATAGACCGCACCCAAGGTAACTTTATGGGCTGCCTACGTATCCCCGTCCTTGATGCATTCTCTTATAATTTTTCCTTAACTCTTGGTGATATTTGGGGAATCAGGTCTTCGTAGTTCATGAATCAAA
>JAESVK010052330.1:8620-21626 GCA_017140935.1 Hamamelis virginiana | reverse complement strand
GATATTTATGTGATCGCATAATTGTGAGAGATTATTGTTAATCCGTTCTTTCATAGTCGAATCTTGAGTATATAGTTGTATTTCTGTGATTACATTTATGTCAACTATGCAATGGTTGTTTATGAATATGATTAGTAGATTTAGCATACTTATACCTAACTAAGATGGCTTGTTCATGCTTTGTATGACAAGCCATGCCTTTTAAGGATGATAATGTTGGATCCATCCATTCATAGTGATCTTGGTAATTCCTTCTTGTAGTTGGAAGCACCACTATGCATAATATCATGGAATAGCCAATTACATGACTCATGCATTAAATGATTATCAAATGGATTCTTACACCCAAGTCCTTATAATCATTGGTTAAATCTATTTCTTTTAATTGTTTATTTACTTGCTTTATTTCAATTGAACCACAATCGATCAACCAATCAAGTTGAAATTCTTTAACAAGGATTAATTTCATGCACATTTCTCTCAACTATTCATTAGTTCCCAAAGGACAACACCCATGATCTCCGCTCTTCAATGAATTGAGGTTAACACGTGATTTATTATAAATTTTAATCTTGATTGTGAACAAGGAATAAATTCCCTTGTTAGGAACGATCAATCTGAAATCAACATAAAGCATAACACTACAGCCACGCCGTCCACTACTGCGTCTTCCTTCGTCGCTGCCCCCGATGACTGCCTTGATAGTTTGGCCAGTAAGACATGGCAGAGCTTGAGATTTGAAACTAAAACGCAAAACCTCTCGTGTGTATACCTCCAAGACAAACATATGGAGAAGAGAAAGAGGGATTCGACGTGAAAAGATCATTAGAGAGGGCTTCAGTAAGAGATATATCAATGGAGGAAGAGTGCTTCTAGTTGCAAGGAGGACTATGGGAGGCAGAAGAGCAATGGGTTTTGTGCTCATGGATCTCTTATGTCCAACCGGCCTCTCCGTCTATTTAAAGTACCGTGTTCTTTCAAAATAAGAATCCTGTGTTTTCAATTTTTAAGTGAAAACTGAGAAAACGTCTTTTTGAAGTTCAAATTTTTTCATAAATCGTATTCATTTTGTAGAAAATGAGTTTTAGTTTTAGCAGCCAAACATGTTTTCAACCACTTTTTCTGTTTTCACTGAAAAATAAAAATGGAAAACTTGAAAATTTTAAGGAACCAAACAGCCTTTTATTAGTCTAATGAATTTATAAACATGAAGAGAAAGTTATCAGAGAAAGTTATCTTGTGAAAATCTAGATTTTTAAAATCTTTGTTTATTTATTTTAAATGGGTATTTATATTATTTTAGGAAACAAAAATCTTGTTAAACATTTTGAAAATGCCTAACTTGTCCCAAGCTTACTTTTAAAACCCAAGAAGGGATTTATTTCACTCATTCTTGCATTTTGGCTAAGTGGAGAAAGAAGAGAAGGAGAGTGAGCCGTGAGGTAGAGAGAGAGGGTCGCTGTAGTTCGCCGAGGGTCGCTTGCGTCGTCGTCAAGGTAAGCTTTTTGCATGTCTAGCATGGTTTCCTACCCGTTTTTCTTTGGTTATTTTCAGATTTGTGGAAAAGTAGGGGCTTGGTTTTGTGTTGGGTTGTGATTTTGGTGTTTTGCATGTGGTCTAGGCTCAGATTTATGGTTGTGATGATAGATTTTGAGAAATTTTGAGCATTAGATGCTTGCATGCAAGTTTTTTGGGTTTCATGGGTTTTGTTTAAGAGATAATGGTAGATCTTTGTGGATTATCCTTCATTTTGGGTTTTGGTTGTAGATCAAGGGTTTTTGAGGCTTAATGTTAATGGATTTAAGGTTTGAAGTGATGTTTTTGAGGTTTGAGGTGAGTTGATGAAAGTTGGGAGGTGTTGGACCCTATAGAAGCTCGGATTCATGCTTCCCGGGTGGCCATTACCGATAATGCTATAGTGCATTATCTGTAATGCTTGCTTTTTGGCTTGGCAGAGAGTGGTCATTACTGATAATGCTAGGGAGCATTATCGGTAATACTGGTTTTAGGTATATGGCATCAAGGTGCCATTACCGATAATGCGCTAGTGCATTATCGGTAATAAAGCATTGCAGTTCCTTTATTCTTCGTTATTTTTATTTGAGCATAACTACTATATTCGGTCTCCGTTTTTAGTGTTCTTTATATGTACAAGAAGCTAGTGAGACCTAGTTTCTGAATTTGGTGGAAGTATTAAGGACTTTGTTTTAGTCTTTGGGATTAAGTTGCATAGGACAAGGGTTAAATGTGTATCCTTTGTCATTTTCTTTCAAATCAAGATAGTCCTGAGGATAATCCCTTCAGAGGCTAGCTTTTGCATTGCACAAGAACACTGCTAGGATTGGACATTTGCTTTGGTCAAGGTAGGATACTAAACCTCTTTAATATTAATGATATGTGATTTATATTGTATGCTTTACAGGAATTGTTTTCAAATACGAAAGGTTTATGAAACGATAATGATGCAAGGAACATAAACTGTTTAGAAACCTTGGTGTGGTGTGCTTATGATTTATGGTGATGGCATATGAATTATTTACTTTGTTGTTTTGAATGATGGATATATTTATTTGAAATGATGATTTGATGTATATACCATTCATATCTGTATTCATGCCCATTTGGCAATTGTATTATATATGTTGTTATGCATGGTATTTTTGGATTTGGTTGGTATACAGGGAGGTTATTTAAGGGCTCATGGTCCTGGGTGGAGCCTCAGTGCGGACCCAAAGTTATAGCCCCGTAGTGGCTCAACAATTGACCGTGCAAGGTAACTAGTCGGTATCCTCGAGAGGTCAGATCTTGTAGTGGTCGGTTTTGGTTGTCGTTATATTGGAGGCGTGTTAGCCTAGAATTACGTTCTGATATACGTCCGTGAGCCTGATTATGGAACGGTTTAGTAAATGGTGATTTATGAACTGTATTTATGCTTAAACTTAAACCCACACCTTTTATATACTATTTAGGAGAAATGGTTTATCAAATGCTTTCATTACAAGTTCCTTGTATCTATATTGTTACTGTTGGTTGAGGTTGTATTCCTACTGGGCATTCTAAGCTCATGCTGTGTTATATACAGCAAATTCACAAGTTTCTGGGAGAAGTTTGGCTGTAGGGAACTCACCTCAGGTTGCAATGGGTTTAGCAGTGTTCTGGGCGGTCGTTTATCGTTCCTTGTAGTTGCATTTGAGTTGTTAAACTCTTGAACTATTATTTTAGTACTTAATATCCTATATGCCAGGGTTGTTGGCATTTATGTATTGGTATTGTAGACATCCATTTTTGACCATGAGTATGGTCATGAATGGTTGCCTTTGATTTGAGGTGAAATAGGGTATCAAAACCCTAAGTTCCCAGTTTTACCCTTTGTGGGTAATTAGGTAGAGGCCATTATCACATGTGTGTTTTTAGGTCAGATTGAGTCAGTTATTTTTGCATTAGTTTTTTAGAGAGTCTAGGAACGTCTCTGCAAAATTTCATGGCATTCCGAGCCAAGCTTGATAGAAAATAAGACCTTTTGTGACTGAAGGGCAGTTTGGTCCTTTGAATCACAAAAGCTCTGAATGACTGTCAATCTTGTCTCGAATGGTCTCGAGGCTTTGGCATAGATATGTAAAGTGTGTTTGGTAGCTAAGTTAATCAATGACAAGATCTGTGGAGCCTTTTGGCTCATGATTGGCTCTTGAAGCTCGAAAGGCCCTTTCAAAGCCCAGATTAGGGTTTCGACCGAAAGTGACCGGGATTTGATATTTTTATCAAACCAAATCCTTCAAAGGCTTCAAAACACTTTCCTAAAACATTTTAAAACTTGTTTCAAGAAGAAGAAATGATTTCAAAAGCAATCGGTTAGCAAATTTCAAAACCCTAATTTGGGCCCGGCAGACCCTAAACAGCTAATCAGTCGAATTTTCCCTAAACCTTTGACCTATGTCAATGAATTTTCACTTTAAACACTTCTTAAAACATGGAGAATCGAATCACGATCCTTTCGGCGCTTGAATCGTCAAATTTGGACTTAAAACGGGCCTGAAAAGCCGAAAAAAACCGAAACCGGGACGAAACGGGCTGAGATAAGCCCACACAGACTAAAAATAGCATGGAGGACCGATGGCCGTCCACCTAGGGATGGCCAACCGTCCATGAGGGACGGCCAACCGTCCTAGGGTGGATGGTTGTCGATCCCCTCAGCCAATAAATGCCAATTTTCAGTGTTATTTCTACCCGGGACTCTTCCAAGCCCTGCAATGTGTCCAGTTCGGCCATGGGGACTTTTGGATGAGTATGAACACCTTGGAAGACTGGTTTTGAGCCCTTGGATCATTCCTAGGAGATTTAAACTCAACCATTGATCAAACTCAGGCCTCCCTATAAATAGAGGGCCCTAGAATCAGTTTCAACACACAGAATAAGCTTTAGAGGGCTAGTTTGGAGAGAAGAGCCTTGAGCAATTGCACAGGCTTCCCCCATAGCACTCTAGCTTAAGTTTAAAGTCTTTGAGTTCCTTGGAGTCCTTAGAGCTTGAAGAGGGAGATCATTTGGTAGAAGGTTCTCAGGGAACTAGAGGATCGGCGTCACGATGACCTCGACCCGCTACCACCCGGTTTACGCCATATCCAAGGAGAAACGAGCTGGCTCGGGATCACAGATCTGATACACGGGATATTGATCAAACGTCCCAGTTCATTTCAAGAATTCTCCGCGAATCTCTGCCGGAGAAGTTTAAACTACCGACCATCGACCCCTACGATGGTACCATCGACGCGAGGGAGCACGTTCTGATTTTCAAGGATCACATGTATCTCAAGGGAATAACGGATCCCATCATGTGTCGGGCATTCCCAATGACCCTCAAAGGACCGGCCAGAACCTGCTTCCAGAGGCTTGCTCCAAACTCAATTAGCACGTTCCAGAGCTTAAGTTCGGCGCTTATTGCCCATTTCGTCAGCAGCCACAGGCCTAAGAAGCCCGCCACTCATCTCCTAAATCTCGAACAGGAAAAGGAAGAGAGTCTGAAATCATTTCTTCAACGATTCAGTTCGGCCCTTCTAGAGGTCGATGTCATGAACGAAGGGGTAGCCATTGCGGCGATGATAAAGGGCCTCCGAGCCCAGAGCCTGCGAATTTCATTTGCAAAAAGGGAGCCAAAATCCCTAACTGAACTCCTGGAAAGGGCAAGAAAGTACATCGGTGTAGACAACATATTTGATTCCGACAGAAAGAACCGTGAATTAATGCAAAAAAAGAAGGATCGGGAACCAGATGAGAAGTGGCAACCCGAAAAGAAGCAAAAGACCGATGTTATGGAAGGACGACAGTCTCCGCCCAGGCGATTTACATCATTCACACCTCTCCGATTACCGATCAATGCCATCCTAAATGAAGTCGGGTATCAACCAAAATGGCCCCTGCGAATGAGATCCGATCCAAAGAAGAGAGACAAAAACAAATGGTGCGCTTTCCACAAAGCTCACGGCTACCTCACCGAAGAGTGTTTTCGACCTAAAAAATGAGATCGAAAGTTTAATAAAGAGAGGATTCCTGGAGGAATTCATAGATCCGGCAAGGGCGGAGAATACTAGGCAAGCAAATACCAATAGAAGTGAGAGCCAACCCGATCAGCCTCAAAGACTGGCTGGGGTCATTGATACTATTCATGGGGGCTTCACCTACGCCGGAGAAAGCAGGTCGGCAAGAAAGGCGTATGCAAGATCAGCGCACGCGTCCCCCACAAATCAGGTATACAACCTTTCCCATCAACAACCTAACCGGTATGGTCTGTTGACCTTCTCCAAGGAAGACCTCAAGGGAGTACACCTGCCACATGATGATCCCTTAGTCATAAAAGCAATCATCGCCAACTACGAGGTCAGCAAGATCTTGGTAGACATAGGGAGCTCAGCAGACGTTCTCTTCGTTACTGCATATGAAAGAACGGGAAGAAAAGTAACAGATCTCTCACCAAACCACACGCCCCTCATCGGGTTCAACGGATCATCTCTGCAACCATTAGGATGGACGATACTGCCAATCAAAATGGGAGATCCACTGGCACAAGCGACAAGAGATACAACCTTCATGGTCGTCGACTGTCCTTCAGCCTACAATGCGATAATCGGGCGACCGACCTTGAACGACCTTGGAGCGGCCGCGTCAACTCTCCATCTCTGTGTCAAATTCCCAACCTCCCATGGAACGAGGGAAGTCAGAGGTAATCAAGCTTTAGCCCGATCATGCTTTAACATATCGCTGAATCACCAACAAGAGCTGCCAAAGAAAGAGCTTTTTCAAGAAAGTCACAACAAAAAATTCACCGACCCTTCATGCAGTAATCTTAATGACAACGAACCAACCAATCTACAGCTTGATCACCCCTCATAGCAATCAAAGAGCACGGAGTCTGGGATGGAGGATCTTCGTGACGAGTGCAGTTCAAGAATGACCCCCTGGAGGGATTGATCGAAATTCAAGTCCATCCAACCGACCCAGACAAAACTGCCAAGATCAGTGCCGAGCTATCAAATGAAATAAAGGCTGATCTCATAACCTTCCTGAAGAAAAATTGGGACATATTCGCTTGGGGGCACGAAGATATGCCCGGGATTGATCCTGACGTTGCTATGCACAGGCTATTGGTCGATCCGACCTTCAAACCAATCCGGCAGAAGAAGAGAGTTTCATCAGAAGAAAAGGCTAGGGCCATCAAGGAAGAAGTACGAAAACTTCTCAAGGCAGGTTTTATTCGGGAAGTATTTCACCCTGACTGGCTTTCCAACTGCGTAGTGGTCAAGAAGAAAACAGAAAAGTGGAGGGTTTGTATCGATTTTACCGATCTCAATAAAGCCTGCCCCAAGGACAGTTTTCCTCTTCCGCGTATTGATCAGATGGTAGATGCAACAGCCGGGCATGAACTCCTTAGTTTTATGGATGCGTACTCGGGCTACAACCAGATCATGATGCACCCCACTGATCAGGAAAATACAATTTTCATAACAGCGATCGGCATGTTCTGTTTTCTCCGAATGCCTTTTGGGCTTATGAATGCTGGATTAACCTATCAACGAACTGTGACGAGGATGTTTGGCTCGTTCTTGGGATCAACAATGGAGGTCTATATTGATGATATGTTGGTTAAAAGTGTGAAGGCCCCCGATCACATCAAACATTTAGATGAAGCCTTCCAGATAATGCGAAATTTTGGGATGCGTCTCAACCCGACCAAGTGCTCTTTCGGGGTATCATCCGGAAAATTCTTAGGTTTCCTTGTCACAGAACGCAGAATCGAAGCAAATCCTGATCAGATACGAGCCATTCTTGAAATGAAATCCCCAACGAACATTAAAGAAATTCAAACTCTCACTGGTTGGATGGCTGCACTGAACAGGTTTATTTCAAAATCTTTTGAAAAGGGATCTCATTTTTTCAAGGTCCTAAAGGGAAATAAAAGGTTTCAATGGACTACCGAAGCAGAAGAAGCTTTTCAACAACTGAAATCTTATCTTGGGTCACCTCCACTCCTCTCAAAGCCCATACATAACAAAGCTCTTTTTCTCTACCTTGGTGTTTCCCCGACCACAGTAAGTTCGGCGCTCTTTCGAGAAGACAAAGGGATCCAAAGTCCAATCTACTATGTTAGCAAATCCCTGGTGGGAGCCGAAATCAGGTACCCCTATCTCGAAAAGTTGGCATTTTCTGTCGTCATCTCGGCCAGAAAGCTACGGCAATACTTTCAAGCCCATCAAATTATTGTTCTAACCGACCAACCTTTGAGACATATCCTTCATTGACCTGATTCATCGGGAAGGATGGTCCGATGGGCGGTAGAATTGGGAGAATTTGACATAGACTACCAACCCCGCCTGGCAATTAAGGGACAAGCACTCGCCGATTTCATCGCCGAATTCACTCCCGAGGCTCAAGCTGATTCTTTGACCTTCCCGACCCCGTCGTCCATTGAGGCATCCAATGATCCATTATCCCATCTTGCTTGGCACCTTTTCGTCGACGGATCATCCAACTGCAAGGGATCGGGAGCAGGAGTTGTATTGGTCTCACCCGAGGGAGAAAAAGTTGAACTAGCCTTGAGGCTCTGTTTTAAGGCTACAAACAATGAGGCAGAATACGAAGCATTATTGGCCGGACTTCAGATGGCTGCCGATCTCTTTGTACGACACGTACACGTATTCAGTGATTCCCAGTTGGTTGTCAATCAGATCAACGGGATTTACTTAGCCAAAGAATCAGCCATGCGGAAGTATCTCGCTAAGGCCAAAGAGGCCTTCAGTAGATTCACTTTGATCTCCATCAGTCAGGTTCCGCGAGAGGAAAATTATCACGCCGATGCATTGGCCAACCTCGCATCTGCTGTACGAACGGATCTTCCCAGATCAATAGTTGTCAAACTTTCCGAACACCCTCTTATTGACATACAGGATAAACCGATCTTCGCGATTCAGTCCGATCCAACATGCATAGACCCGATCAAAAACTACATCAGATCAGGAACCCTCCCTCAGATAAAGCAGAAGCCCTCCGGGTAAAAAGCAGAGCCGCCAGATATTGCATCATCAACGATAGCTTGTATCGGCGATCATACTACGGACCTTGCCTCCGATGCGTTCTGCCCGACGAAGCAGACTACGTTTTGAGAGAAATCCATGAAGGAATTTGTGGGAACCATGCGGGTGCTAGATCACTTGCGAAGAAAGCAATTCGACAAGGTTACTACCGGCCTAAACTGGAAAAAGATGCAATCACTTTAGTCCGGAAGTGCGACAAGTGCCAACGGTTCTCCCCGATCCTGCATCAACCACCAAACCTGCTCACCCCGATCTCGAGCCCTTGGCCATTCGCACAATGGGGAATTGATATAGTTGGCCCACTTCTGAACTCAAAGGAGCAAAAGAAATTTTTGATTGTAGCGATTGATTACTTCACCAAATGGGTCGAAGCCCGTGAAAGGTTTTGTGTCAAAACATGGATTCGCAGCGGAAGTGTAAACAAAAATTTTTCTTTTTATGAAAACAATCCATATACACAACCTTCAAGAATCGATTCAAGCATAGGGTTACGTATTAAAATACAAGAACATATATTTAAAAACAACAATAAATATACTTACTTGTAATTCTTGCGAAGTAGCTTTCCTTCGAGTTTCAAAACGATGAAACCTCCAAGGTATCGACACAAGTACAAGACTCCTTAAACCTTCTAGTCCTCCAGAACACCTTGTGAAGAGCTAGCTTGGAGAGGGAGAGAGGAGAGAGAAAACGGCTAGGGAGAGTGGGAAACCTAGAATGCGATGCTTGCTTATTCAGGGTTCCCTCTCTTCTTATTTATAGACTTTCTCCTCTTTAAGGAGTGTTTGGTTACTAGTGCTAGCATGACCAAACATCCTTGAATAGAGTAATCCTATTCTTGGTTATGATTGACTTTTAATTAATTAATCTTTAATAATTAAAATCAAACATATTTCAAAGATAGGATTCCCCTCCCACAAGTTCAAGAAACTCACTTACACTCTATTGTGTGTGACCCTTTGGGTTCACCCTAACCTAGCAGTGGACAGGGACATCTCTACGTCTCCTAAAAATAGAAACTTTCTATTTTAAGGTTCAATTGGAAAGATTCCAATTTTGCCCTCATTGATAACACTTTATCAATAGACTTTCACTGGTCATGAGTGACATCTAGCAACATATCATGACGTACCCTAGGTTTAGGTGAATAACAGAACTATGTGAACCCTTCATGTTATTTAATCCTTCATCCCCTAATGTCACAGTCAAGATAATAGGTATGGTTTTAGTCAAACCTTATCTTAACAACTTGATATCTGTCCCACAAAATATAATCTCAATAAGGTAATCGCAGTGAAACACTTTTCACTGTTTACCTATCACTCTGGCTAGAGGTTCCCTTTGAGAATTATCTTTATGAACTAATCCTGACATTCTCTCTCTCATTAATTGAGAGTGATGATCCCTTATTGCACACTCATCCATCTTCATGCATAACTCATTAGAGCCAATAAGCACCGATTACAACCTTATGGATAAGGCTGTTCAAGATACTATCAAACTCTAGCAACCTATGCATAAGACAGCTATAGTGTCTCAGGTCTTAGGACTACCAAATAAATGGACATAACACTAGAATATTCCTTTGACAGAACTACCATAGGAACATTCTTTGTAGATCATGGTCAGTGTACATATTCTCTAATATGCACCCACAGATTAACCTAAGTGTCACTACACTGATAGGAAATACTACCTATCCTCCATAGGAGTTAGTTTAAATCTGTGCTACTCTTCAACCGGTTAATTAAATATCCACTTTAATAAACCTTTGAGTAGGAACTCTTTTAGAATAGATGTATATGAGAAATATCAGTCTCTCTATCTCAACACCTTGAGATGCATATTTCTCTTATCATTTATTCATGGACCTTATCATATATATTAGAACATATTAGATAAGTTATACCTTCCATATATTATGATAATATGAAACTTAATATACCCTTTAGGATTGGTTTTAGGGCATACTTCTAATAGCCCGACCTGTTGCACGAAGAACTGAGAGCAGCATCAGAGGTTTTATTTGGGAAAGCATCATCTATCGGTTCGGTATCCTTCGCATATTAATCGCCGAAAATGGAACTCAATTCAACAACAACGGGCTCCGCAAGTTATGTAGCGACCTTGGAATTCAGAACAATTTCTCCTCACCAGGTCACCCACAGGCCAATGGACAGGTCGAGGTAACTAATCGTACGATCATCCACACCTTAGAAAAAAGGTTGGAAAAAGCGAAAGGATTATGGGTGGACGATCTACCATCGGTTCTCTGGGCATATCACACCACAAGTCTAGTTTCCACAGGCGAAACTCCCTTCTCTCTCACTTACGGAACTGAAGCAGTAATCCCAGTCGAGATCGGTATGCCTTCTTACCTTATTGATACTTTCAACCCTGAAGAGAATGATCACGAACTCCGTTATAATCTGGACATATTAGAGGAAAAACGAGAAGAAACCCGACTTCGAATTGCATCTTACAAGAGGAACATGGCTCGGTTATACAACAAAAATGTAAGGGCAAGGCATTTCCAACCTGGCGACCTTGTTCTTAAAAAAGTGCTCAATCCTAACAAACTTGAACCCAACTGGGAGGGTCCTTACAAAGTTCGACATTTCAATCGGATCGGAACATATTGGATTACCGATCTTGAAGGAAAATTGATCAAGCGACCTTGGAATGCCGCACACCTCAAAAAATACTATCAGTAGGGGACTCATTCCCATCTTTTTGTACCCCGGACGTAGCCAACCATGAGTTGCTACCCGATCATTTCCACTTAAACTTTAATTTTTGATGTATGTTTTTTCTCTTTCTTATAAACATCCTTTTCCCGATCTCATACTTAATTTTTGATCTATTTGCATCCTGAACTCTTTCATGCTTAAATTTTGATGTATGTTTTTTCTCTTTCTTATAAACATCCTTTTCCCGATCTCATACTTAATTTTTGATCTATTTGCATCCTGAACTGTTTCATGCTTAAATTTTGATGTATGTTTTTTCTCTTTCTTATAAACATCCTTTTCCCGATCATTTCCACTTGAACTGTTCATATTGAAAATATATCTTGCTCAGTATACTATTCTTATTCCCGACTTTATTTCCTTGTCTAAATTTTACGAGTTGATAATTCATTTATTAAAATTCCATTTTGAAATCGACATTAAAAGTCCCAGACCATCTTGGCCAGCAAAATAGTTATTTTTGCTCCTACCGATCAATGAGTTTGATCAAGGGGCATAAACGTCTCAACGTTACCCCTAGATACTACGGTATCCATCATGGGTTTAACAATCTCTTCATAAAGCGTTCGGTGTCCAAATACCCAAACATAATTCTGACCCCGAACTGGGGGCAAGATAGAGATCGACTAATAAGATCAACACATGGAAATCAAACAAGCACAAATAGAAACCCGATGAAAATGAACATTCATTCCATTCAAAAATAAAAAATATCCTTACATCAGTAGTCATAAAAAAAAAGATTTCATACAAAACAGAAGATCAATCGTCAACATGAACAGTCTGATCATGAGAGGTCTGGGTATCGGATCTATCAGTAGGAATAGAGGGATCAGACGCATCTCTTGAGATCGGAGCATTCTGGCCAGTACTTTCCCGATCACTGATGGTCTCTTCATCATCGACATTTTCGACCTCAGGATTGGCAGGAGCTTTTGCAGCTTGACGTTGTGCCCTAACCTCCTCCAAAGTGACCTTAGAAAGATCAGCCGATGGATGAAGTCTTGCAATAAAGTCCTTCGCCAAGCCAAAACCTTGGACAAGAAACGGACTGGCCATCTTAATCACAAGTGCCTTCAGTTCCGGCGAAGATCGGTAATCTTCAATGGCCTTCTAGGCGATCTGCTTCTCAGCATCCTTTGCCTTCATAAGATCGGCTTCCAATGCCTCAATTTTTCTTCTAAAATCATCCTCCCGATCTTTAGACTTGGCCTTCTCCTCCTCTAACAGAGTCCTGACATCCCGAACCTCTTAGGTCAGATGATCGACCTTCTCATTCAGTTTTCGGTTAGCCACTTCAGTAGCGCCTTTGGAAAGCCTCGCCTCCCGAGCCGCTCGAAGAGAATGCAGCCCAAGAAATGCACTTTAGAATAAAAAATAATAAATAAATAGAAATCGGAAATATACATGACTTGGAAGATCAAATAGAAAAAAGCATTACCTTTACTGCAGAATGAGCAAGCTGCTAGGAGATGTCATTTGGGGTCATCTTAGAAAGCACTGCTTGATCGATTGGACCCAGAAGACCCTAAAAAACTTTCAGGCTTGAGGTCGGACTGTTCATGAAAGAACTCCCGACTGTAAGACCTGAGAGCATCAGGGGTGCCGACAGACCAGCACTGAGCCATTCTGTTAGCCTAAATGGTTCCAATCCAGCATATGTTATATGGTTTTAAT
>JAESVK010052317.1:0-16363 GCA_017140935.1 Hamamelis virginiana | reverse complement strand
GCCAACCACTCGCCTTTTATGACGAAGCTCACACTGATGAAGAATACCTGTACAACCTTTTGGGCGTTGAAAATGTTCCTCTGACAAAAAGAGGAGTCAGGCGCTCTTGGCTCTATAATCACTTTAGCATTCAGAGTGAAGAGGAGGGAGGGGAACCCGAGGATATTGCCCGTGCATTCATTCTGTATCTGCTCTCATGCACTCTCTTTGCAGGTACACAGGACATAGCCCCTCTAGGCTTTTTGAAGAGTTTAGAGATTACAGATAATATTCATCTGTATGACTGGGGCGGAGCTGCATTAGCGACTATGTATCGCTCCATGTGTGACAAATCGCGAGATGCTGCTCAAGACTTTGGCGGCTTGGCTTTCATATGGCAGGTACTGTTTTCACCCAATTGTCTTTCAATAGAATCTTTCCATATCTTTATCAACTCCCTGATCTTTCTTTCATGCAGGTATGGGCATTCATCTACTTGGGTCTTGGTTGTCCTCTCTTGAAAGAGGGGGTTAACCAATGGCCATTTCTAGCTCGCTTTGATCCATGCCACAGGAAACACTCCAACCTCCATAGGTATGATTATGCTGCTGCCAAAGCTATCCTTGCCGGTCTCACTGCAGAACAGGTAAAATCCCAAACCACTGTCTTTCTCTTAAATCTTCTAAATTCAACTCTCATACTCTTCATAATCTTCAGGTGAACTGGGACCCATGGGGTACTTGGAGGACTACTTTGGCTCCCCCTCACATGCATAGTGTACTCCTAGCTCATAGGCGAATTTTGTTTGAGGGGCCTGCTGGCAGGTACTGGTACTTGGGTGAAAGGGTCTGTCGCCAAGTTTATGGAAACATGGATGCAGCTAGGGTACCTTTTCTGCCTCCTGCAAACATGCGCCATACTGATAAACTGAAGGGGGAGGCCCTGTTAGAGTCTAAGAGGGGAGTGGATCTTTCTGCTTTCCTTTTCTCTGATGCGAGCTACGAGGTCTTCTGCCAACAGTTCTTGATGCGCCCCTTGGCAACTGGAGAACCTCCTCAAAGGGTATGTAAATATAACACTTTCTTTCATCCTTGTAAATGCATTCACAAAACTTCATCTTCATGTCCACAGAGTCGCCGTTCCCGGGGTCAAAGTTCTAGAGCTGCTGTTAGTGATGATGATCAAGAAACAAATAGGCCTCCTGCCTTGCAACCTGCAGATTGGAACATAGAACTAATAGTTGAGGACAACTCCGTGACTTCTACTATTTCACGACCTTCAGCCGATGAGGGATATCACATAGATCCATCTTACGAACAGGTGAACCTCCCACTGAATCAATTAACTGCACACACATTCCCACTGATACACTGACATCATTCATTTCCGACAGGTCCCTCGAGAGTATTGCCAGGATTACATCGATCTTACTACTGCCATGAGGCGTGACCTTCGCAGGATGAGCTTGAGGACTTCCGCTCTCACTCGTCAACAGGTAACTTCAAATCACATTCTCAAATTCATCTTTATTCCTTTTTCACAAACTGATCAAACTGTGAACACCGTTTCAGGCACCTGACCCACCACGTCATTCTTCAGCTGGTGAGGGATCTAGCAGAGGGATAAGGAGGAACTCTTGAAGACATTGATCAATCCTCTATGAGACACGGGGTTTCACTTTGAAAATCATATGTAACTTGTAAACATTTGTACTAAAACAAGTTTTCTCACTTTTATGGTGTATGTACATGACTGGAACTGTTCTGGCCATTATCTGCTCCGTTCTCCAGGTTATTCTGCGGTAATTTTGGCAGGGCTAAAACACACTTCTTTCTATTGGGCAACCCGACTGCTTCGCCAAATGGGGACCAAACAGACAATTCCATCTCTCTCAGAGCATACTTACACTTCCAGGGCGATCTCTCCATCGGTGGTAAAAGCTTTGATGTCAAGGTGCCCATCTGTATTGCGCACAACTCACATTGATTTCTCTCATGGGCCTTTTGAACTGGATGAGGCTTATAGGCAATGGCTATCTCAGGCTGTGGGTACTCAAGGACAAGAAATGAAGGCTAGGATTTCAGGACTTATCGAAAGTCTTTCATATGAGGAGCGATGGGACACTTCGTCACTTCCACCTAATGCTTTACAAGTAGTACTTTACAAGAGAAGAAGAGATGATGACTCTGAAGAAATTTCAAGGAAGGAACGAAGGATTTGACAGAACTTTTGAAACATATTTCCCATGCTTTTTATTATTCAGAATGAATGGAATTAGAATCATATGGCATGTAATAGACCTTTGAAAGGTTTCTCTTCATTTCATGAATAAAAGAATTCTATCTTTTTAGTTTTGAATAAATCACTTCAAACAATTACAATTGAAAACAAACACAGGGTTGTTTTGCCTTAAAGAATTGGACCGCACCCAAGGTAACTTTATGGGCTGCCTACATATCTCCATCCTTTGAATATCTTTTTCTCATAAAACTTTCAACTTTCTTGTTTTGAATACTTGGAGAATCAGGTCCTTGTAGTTCATGGGATCAATTGAAAAGCATTTTTTTTTTCTCTTTTTTATTTCTTTTTTTAAATGCTCTACTTTTTGCCTAGGTAGCCATTGCAGGTTTTCTACCTAGCGAGCTCTTGCCCTAATTTTTGCCTAGGCAGCCTTTTCAGGTTTTCTACCTAGCGGGCTTTTCTTTTTTTTTATATTTTTTTTTTGTTTTATTTTATTTTATTTTATTTTTTTATTTATACATGATACTTTTTCAATTGATCCAAATTGGTAGGTTGAGAGAATTCGATCCCATCTATGTCCATAAGACGCACAGCTCCGCCTGATAGTATCTCTTTGATGATGTAGGGTCCCACCCAACTTGGCTTGAACTTCCCTCTTGGATCATGAATTGGCATTCTGATTTCTTTGAGTACCAAATCCCCTTTCTTTAAGCCCCTGTTTTTAACTCTCTTGTTGAATGCTCGAGCTATCCTTCTCTGATAACCTTGAACATGGTATAGGGCCCTCAATCTCTTCTCATCAATTAGGGACAGCTGTTCATATCTATCCTTCACCCAATCGACTTCTGCTAGTTGGCTTTCCATAACTACCCTTAGTGAAGGTATCTCTAACTCAATTGGTAACACTGCTTCCATGCCATACACTAACGAGTAGGGCGTAGCCCCAGTTGACGCTCTAATGGATGTGCGATAGCCCCACAATGCCAGAGGCAACTTCTCATGCCAATCATTGTACGTATCCGTGGTCTTCTTCAAAATGGTCTTCAAATTCTTGTTAGCTGCCTCTACTGCTCTATTAGTCTGCGGACGGTAAGGAGAGGAATGGTGATGTACTATACCATATTTCTTAAGAAGCTCTTCGGTCTCTTTTTTGAAATGCTGCCCATTGTCTGAAATGAACTCCCGTGGCACTCCATACCGGTAGATGATTTTGCACTGTATGAACTTGGCAACCTGCTTAGCATTCAAAGTCTTGTACGACGCTGCTTCTACCCACTTGGTAAAGTAATCAATAGCCACCAGTATGTACTCGTGCCCATTCGAGGCCGCAGGAGTGATTTTGCCGATGATATCAATGCCCCATGTTGCAAATGGCCATGGTGATGACATGGTAGTGAGTGGCATGGATGGCTGATGCTTACCACTTGCAAACACCTGGCACTTATGGCATTTCTTAACATGTTTAGCACAATCACTTTCTAAGGTCAACCAATAGTAACCCAGTCTCAGAATCTTCTTCGCAAGCATATACCCATTCATGTGTGGAGCCCCAGCCCCTTCATGTATTTCCTGAATGATCCGTTCTGCTTCATCTTCTGTTACACACAAGAGATGGACACCGTCATAAGATCTTTTATACAATTTCCCACTGCACAAGATGAACTGGCTAGCCAACCTTCTCAAAGTCCTTCGGTCAACATAGGATGCTTCTGGCAGATATTCCCCTTTTTCTAAGTACTGCTGAATATCATGATACCATGGCTTCCCGTCATTTGGTTCTCCTTCCCTTAGGGCACAACAATAGATGGGTTCTTCTCTAGATTCAATGATCATCGGTGCTACTCCCCCTTCTATTGGGATTTCTGCCATGGATGCTAGAGTGGCTAAGGCATCCGCAAACTTGTTCTTTTGCCTAGACAGGTAAAAGAATTTTATTTGACGGAATTCTTTCGCCAGTGTCTCTAGATAATCGTGATATGGCAGCAGTTTCTCATCCTTAGTCTTCCATTCTCCTCTAGTCTGGCATATGATAAGGGCTGAATCCCCATATACTTCGAGCTCTTCTACTCCCAAGGCCAATGCTGATTCCAAGGCTAAAATACAGGCCTCATACTCAGCTATGTTATTGGTTGCCTTAAAGTTCAGTTTCACCGCCACAGGTATCATCACATCTTCAGGTGTCTCCAGACAAACTCCTATGCCACATCCTTTCCTATTCAATGCTCCATCAAAGTGCGCTTTCCACACCTTCTTCTCTACTACAAGGATTTCTTCATCCGGGAACTGGTAATTGCCATTGTCTGCTTGTGAAGTAGCACATTCTGCCAGGTGTTCTGCTATAGCTCTTCCTTTCACTGATTTCTGCAGTACATATTGAATGTCAAATTCTGACAATAACAATAACCACCGCGCTGTTTTATAGGACAAAGCAGGCTTCTCAAGCAGATACTTCAACGGGTCCATTCGACTGATCAAGAGTACTTGGAAAGACATCATGTAATGGCGAAGCTTTTGAGTTGCCCACACCAATGCCACGCATGTCTTTTCCAGAGCACTATAGTTCACTTCATAATCCGTCATCTTCTTGCTGAGGTAGTAGATGGCATTCTCTTTCAAGGATTCTTCAAGATATTGAGCTAACATAGCTCCCATCGCGGTTTCGGTGACAGTTAAGTAGAGTAATAACGGTTCACCTTATCGCGGGGGAACCAGTATTGGTGGGTTGCTCAGATACCTTTTGATGGTATCAAATGCCTCTTGACATTCCTCATTCCACTTAGTCGGTACATCCTTCTTTAACAGCTTAAAAATCGGCTCGCAGATAGTCGTCAGCTGAGCTATGAAACGGCTGATAAACTGAATTCTTCCCAAAAATCCCCGGATTTCCTTTTCTGTCTTTGGTGGTTGCATCTCCATGATGGCTTTGATTTTCCCCGGATCTACTTCTATCCCTCTCTGTGTGATCATGAAACCAAGCAGCTTTCCAGCAGTCACTCCAAAGGCACATTTCTGAGGGTTCAGACGCAACTTGTACTTGATAATTCTTTCAAAGAACTTCTTCAGAGCAGCTAAATGTCCTTCCCTATCCACAGACTTCACGATCATATCATCTACGTACACTTCCACCTCCTTGTGAATCAAATCATGCAGCAGTGTGGTAGCCATCCTTTGGTATGTCGTGCCAGCATTCTTAAGGCTGAAGGGCATAACCCGATAACAAAATGTCCCCCATTGTGTGATGAAGGCAGTCTTTTCCATATCTTGAGAAGCCATCTTGATCTGATTATAACCCGAAAAGCCATCAATAAAAGACAAGAGTGCATGGCCGGCAGTGTTGTCAACCAATACATCTATATGAGGCAGAGGGAAATCATCCTTAGGACACACCTTATTGAGATCTCTGAAATCAATACACGTTCGTACTTTCCCATCTTTCTTAGGCACCGGAACAATGTTGGCTAACCATTCTGGGTACTCCACTACTTGCAGAAATCCGGCATTCATCTGCTTGATCACCTCATCCTTAATCTTCAAGGCTCATTCTGGCTTCATTCTCCGCAACTTCTGCTTGACTGGCTTCATGTTCGGATCAGTGGGGATAAAGTGTTGTACAATGTCGGGATCAATGCCTGGCATATCTTGGTACGACCATGCGAAAGCTTCAATGTTCTCTTTCAAAACCTCTACCAATGATTCTCTCTCTTGCGGCGACAGTGTTGATCCGATTTTAATTATTTTAGGTGATTCATCCGTCCCTAAATTGATTGAAATTAATTCATCCATGTTAGGTTGAGCGTGCCCCTTTCCATATTGCTCGTCGAGCTCAGGAGGAACATCCTCTCGCGGGTCTATGTTCATGCCATACAAATCCAATGATGATAAAAAAGAGACACTGCAAGAGAGATGAGAAGGGAATGAATACTTCTTTTATTATTTGAAAGCTGAATAACAGAACACAGAAGATGAAACAAACTGACACTCATACCTCCTTAAATGAGGTTGAGGTTTTTATGGGAAACAAGGAAATCCTACACTATTACAAAAAAGTAGGGAAATCCTATTCTACTGAAGACACCTACAAGTTATCATCAGATGGAAGTGGCTCGATCTCCTCAAAATCATGGATGAAAGGATAATCTTCAAAGCCCCAGTTTGGTAAAGGTGGAGTTGTAGGTTCAATTGGATAGATCGCCTTGACTTCATAAGTATGCAATTCGAGACATAGAACTGCCTGCTCGAACATATCTGTCATGGCACCCGCATCAAGGTCTTCAACCCAATCATTTTCTTTCTTACGGGTCTCACTAGTAGCAATATCATCATCCACTGAAACAGTAAGAGAGCACCATTCATCACCAAAGAAAATCTCAAACCCAGGTACACTGATCTTCTGATCCTCAAGGTAGCACGGTTCAGGGAAACCACAATATGGAAAGTCATCACCCTCCTTGACGAAAGCCCCATTCAAAGTTGGTCTGTATGGCTCAAGGGTTAAGTTAAGGGTT
Source organism: Hamamelis virginiana (assembly GCA_017140935.1). Lineage (NCBI taxonomy): Eukaryota > Viridiplantae > Streptophyta > Magnoliopsida > Saxifragales > Hamamelidaceae > Hamamelis > Hamamelis virginiana. The sequence goes on along the minus strand of JAESVK010052317.1, from coordinate 9,638 downwards.
CGTCCTTTCGCCTTCACGGAGTCTTTCTCTTTCTTCCTCTGAGCCATCATCTTCTTATCTTCCTTAGTAGGTTTGTAGCCTAACCCATAAGGATGGATAGCAGACGGGTACTTCAAAACTTCAGCGATGCCTTGCAACCTTCGGCCCAATCCCATTCCAGGGAAGAATCCCATTCCTTTCATGATCTGTCCTACATGCAGATTCCCATGAGGATTATAATCAAGAGGTATCAACTCCCTCTGCTCGGGCTCTCCTTCGATAGCCTGTACATACTCGAACCCTGACAGTAGCACTTCTGATGACTCCTGGCTGATCTCACAGATTGGCACTCGACTATTTCGGTTCATCTCCATATCCCCTTTCAAAGTGACCACTGAACCCTGGTGTGGAAACTTGATTTTCTGGTAAAGCGACGACGGCACAGCCCCGGTCAAATGAATCCACGGTCGTCCCAAAAGCAGATTAAAACTGGCTGGCACATCTAGGATCTGAAAATCAATTTTGAATTCAACTGGCCCAATAACTACTGGAAGAGTCACCATTCCCACAACTTCTCTGCGAGTGTTGTCATAAGCTCTGACAGTCTGTCCTGATGGCGAAAACTCAGATGGTTCAATCCCCAATGCAGTAGTAGTACTGAGTGGACATACATTCAATGCTGATCCATTGTCAACTAAAACTGAGGGAACCCTTTTTCCCAAAATATCCACAGTGATGTACAGAGCTTGCAGATGATTACTCCCACTCTCGAATAAGTCAGATTCAGTAAATGAGATGGACGGTCCATGATGAACCGGATTTACTAAACCTACCAAACCCTCAGGGGATGTATCAATAGGAACCTGCACCTGATTCAACAACCGAAGCACTGTCTGTCTATGTTTCTATGAAGCCATGAGCAATCCCCAAATGGTAATGTTAGCCTGTGTTCTCTTCAACTGTTTCAGTATCTCTTCCTATTCTTCTATAACATCTGATCGCTGACCTTTCTCTAATTCCCCCAACGGATTACTGGCTTCCAAATGAGCTGGCTTGAAATGGCGTCCGCCTCGAGTCAGATGGTCTACTTCCTCATCACTAGCCCACAGATTCTCTATGGTCTCAGGTGTGCTCATGAGATCCTCCCATTCAATCATACCGATCAAATCACTGTCTTCCCCGGTGATCTTCACGACTGAAGAGGTTCCATTCTCAAACTGTTTCTGCATGATATCCTGACTCAACCCTTCGGGTGAAGAAGGAATATCTGGTTCAACTTCTGCAGGTAAATCATCCCATCCCGTTGGAATGATAGGTTCATCAGACATCTTTCTTGATGAATAGAGCACATAATAATCAAATTTGCCACTCGATTCTCCTAACAATCCGACCTCCGGGTCTCCTGCTAGATATCTCTCCTTCAACTGACGTTGAGAATTCCCACTTCTAGGAGCTTCTTCGAGAACTTCAGGTTGATCTGGTTCTTCATACTGATATAACTCTCCATCATCAAGTAAATCTTGAACCAATTTCCCTAAAACTCTGCAATTCTCTGTGTCATGCCCGAAGATGTTGTGGTACTGGCAAAAAGGCTTATGGAAGTGGGGTATAAGTGGGGTAATGAGGCCTTGGGACCGGGCTTGGTAAAAGGCTTCGGTTAAGGTAGTTTTGAGTGGGACATATGGGCGGATTGGGTGACGAATTTTTGGGTCGTCGAGGCCCAGGGCGTTGATTTGAGCTGGTGGTGGTACAGCATGGGTTGGAAGAGGGTTATTGGTGACATTTGGTTGACTTGGTGGATTTGGTGGGGCAATGACTTTCTTGTCAATGAGGTCTTGGATTTCATGGCGAAGGCGCATGCATTGGTTGGTGTGATGGCCCTTAGATTGGTGGAACTGACAATACTCATTCTCCTTGAAGTTTCTGGGTAATGGATATGGAAGAGGCCAGGGTTCCAAAGGGGTGAGGAGACCATGTGCCTTCAATTTCTCAAGGACACGTTCTAGGGACATGTATAGATTGGTGAACTGGCGGGCCGGCTCTCTAGCTTGGAATGGGCGGTTTGATTGGGTAGCTTGAATAGGTTGGGCAATGGCATTGACTTCTGGGTTGGGTTTGCGGTTGAGAGGTGGTTGGCGGTTTCTGAAAGGTTCTTCGGCCTTGAGAGCCCCACTAGCCAGAGCATCTTCAACTTGAGTACCGGCAATAACAAGGGCTTTGAAGTTAGGGAAATACTGTGAGAACAAATACTTGTTGTAAATGGGCAAGAGACTCTTCAACACCATCTGCACCTGCTCATCATTGGTAGGCCTGTGGGTCATCTGCGAAGCTTTCACCCTCCATCTGGAAATGAAGGCAGAGAAACTCTCCCTCGGTTCCTGCTTAGTAGTCTCAAGATCCCTACGAGTCACATCAATCTCAGTGTTGTACTTGTAGTGATTAGTGAACTCATTGCAAACATCCTCCCATGTCTTCAGCTTAGTCTCATCTAAGGATAAGAACCACTTCGAGGCTGACCCTTTCAGTGATTCATGAAACATCTGGGCCAACAGCTCATCATCGGCTCCACGAGGTTGCATCGCCCTCACATACATCTTCAAATGGGTTTTAGGGCAACCCATCCCATCAAACTTCTCTAATTCCGGCATCTTAAAACTGAACGGCATACGGGCCTTGGGGAACAGTGAAAAAGATGTCACATCAACCATGTCATCAGACCGACGCATCCCCTTCAGGGCTTTCTCTAAGGCTTCAACCTTACTCGACAACAGGATCGGATCCCCAGAGAGGAATCTAGATCCACTGGGCTTGCCATCCAGATTGATGGGCTTAGACTTGGCTCCTGCCTGGGCCTTGGCACTGTCATCAACTTGGGCTGGGATAGGTGGATCAGAGGTACTCTTCGGGTTCTCTAAGTGGGCCTCCCTATCCTGATCTGTACTGATCTGTTTATCTTGAGACATTTTCTTAATCTGTTCAGTCTCACGGGCCAGGGCATCAATTCGGTCCATAATAGCATTCAACACTGTAGCAGTGGTACTGGATTCTCCGTCAGCCATTGAGGATACACTCGGGGGTTCAACACTAAAAAGACGCCCTCTAGAATCACGACGCCAGGCCAGAATTCTACACCATGAAATGGGCTTTTTTAGAAAAAAGGGACAAGTCCATGATACTCAAAACCTATTGACAGACTATCAAAGAGGTGCTATCCAAATAGAAGAAAAGGAGAAAGGGGAAACCCATCCTATCATAATTCCAACTCACTTCCCTATTTCACAAGGGCATTTCCTTAGAAATTAGGAAATAAATCGAAATCACCAATAGGGAAATAAAACATGATTGACCAAACAGGGCTCAAAGAGCAATTCCAATGACCAGTCCTTCATTCTTAGGACACTTTCCTTTGAATCGAAGGTCTTAGTCAAACAAGCCAAAACAACCTAATCACAGAAAAGGATATGTACCTTTAGAATATTCTCTTCCATCCTCAAAATAGTCCTTTCATTCTAAGGACTAAAATCCTTAAAATAAAAGGCCTATATTAAAAATATCAAAGTTTATCCAAGGGTACATATCCCTAAGTTCTAGCATTCACAAACAAGGCTCACATCAAATTGGGACAATTTCGGCAGCATAACGACGCAATTATGTGCTAAAAGAAATTTGGCAGCATAACGGCGTAGGTATGTGTCAAGGGAAAATTTCGACAGCATAACGGTACAGTTAAATACCAAAAGGAATTTCGGCAGTATAACAATACAATTGTGTGTCGAAATTTCGGCAGCATAACAGGTGTGTGCAAGCACTGTAGGGTAGAGTGTCCTACTTGGGTTGTCTTCATGGACTAATGCAAAAGGTGGGTTCAAAGGTTCCTATTGCAGACCAATCCATATACCTAACCACATGTGACACATGGCGTGCCGCGTGGGTCAAACAGTACTGATCGGTCATTGATATACCCCGAAGGGTACTTGACAATAGGTTGATGGCTTCGTCATGATTGCCCTAGTGTCGAGTGGAGACAGGGATCAGGACTAGACCATTGTTTGGCAAGGCAACATCGTCCTATCACACAATGACATGCAGCTAATATAACTAAAATGATATGCAGTCACACAAATGCAAGTGGTTGGTTTTAATTAATTTAAGAAATTAAATAGCCCAATTAAATTAATGAAGTTTAGCCCTCGACATCCCCAGCGGAGTCGCCAGTTCTGTGGACCAGCCTCGTGGCGGGGCTTAAATGGTGGTGTCCACATCATCACGGGGCGATGTGATTAGGGGGGTTTAGAAATCAAACAAAGGAGTCGCCACCTTATTTTTAAGGAATAAGGAAACCATAAAAATGTTTTATTTTAAAACAAAACAAACTCCATTTTCAATGAAAAGACAGTCTACAAACCAGAGTTGGATCCGGGAGCTAGGTTACGATGTGGGAAGGTTCCAAGCTTTCACTTGTAGGCACCCACCTTGCCCTAATTAAGGGACTTCTAATTTATTTGGGCTATTTAAATTTCTCAATGCAAACAATCCTAAATAATCTAATCAACCAAAAAAATAGTGATATAAATGCATTATCTATATTAGTTATATTAATAATAATAAAAAAATATATACAAACAAACCCTAAGAACCTAGGACACCCTATGGGCATCCTAGGGCGGACTTGAGCCCTATTAGCGCCTACGTAACTTACTAGTATCACCCAGCAAGTATCAAAGTCCACGTAGTTCGACTACCCTAGGACTCTCCTATTGTAATCGATCACATCATTAAAGGTATTTCAACCTAATTCAAGACTCTAGCTTCGAGAGTTTTTGTTTGTTCAAAATCATTTATTCAAAATCATTTATTTGAAATCATCTCAAATTAAAAGATATTCATAAAATCCAAATGTTCCAAAATAATTCTTATCTTTAGAATCAAATTCCAATTGAAAATCTTTTTCAAAGATATTTCAAGAAAACAAATCATATTGAGAGGAATTTCATTCCAAAGTAAAAATCTTTTAAAAAACATTTCAAATCTTTTGAAAATCAATTAATAATCAAATATCTCATAAAATCATATTTATTTCATAAGTATTGCATAAAAAATATTTTAGGAAATCTCTCGAAGATCGACTCTTAAATCAAATAAAATATACAATTCTGATGGCAATCTTTACAACAAAGGGAATTCCTAGGGAAGGTCAAGTGACCTTCCTAGCCTAAGGTCTCTAACTAGCCCTAAAGTTAATCTAGAAACCCTAAAATCCTAATGCAATGCATGCTGAAATTTAAACAAATAAACAAGTAATCAATTCTAAAGATGCATGAAAATGCTCCTAAATGCACACTAATTAATCTATGTGAACCTAAACATATTTCTAAGTTGGATTTGGCCTTAAAATAATTTTTAGAAATGATTTAAAGGCATAAACAAATCCTGACAGATTTGAACATTAACCTTTAACCACTCTAAAAATCATGAAAATAAAGAATAAAAAATGTGAAAATGTCCTAGCATGCTTTCTACATGAATATACAAAATAAACTACAAAAATCATGCAAAACATGGCTTAAAAATGATAATTAAACCATTTTAAAGGATATATCCAAATCTGGACAGATTTGAATATACACTTTTAATGGCCTAAAAATCATTCTTAATCCTTGGTTAATAATGAATAAACACCCTAGCATACAATCTATCATGCTTGATTAAATTACCATGCAAAACATATCCAAAAACTACATAAAAATATGCTTAATCGATTAATTTAAACACAAGGGAAGGATCTCACCTTTGCACGCTCCCTCGTACACATTTTATATATTCAAACCAATAAATCCAAATCAAGTGTTCAAATAATCATAAAAAGCACAATCAAAAAGACTCAAGACTCTTTACATGTCAAAATACACATCAATGTACTCATATTACCATTAAAATCACCAATCAATTATCATGGGATTCGAATAATAACATGAATATATTAACCTTTATTCTAAACATGCTCGCATACATGAAATAATAGCAACGGATTCATCCTAAACATAAATCATAACAAAGAAACTAACCCTAGCATGCAATACACACGTAAAATCACAAGAAACTAACCCTAACATACATACTAACATAAAATAATAACAAAACTAATCCTAAACCTATTTAACCACATAAAATCATAATAAAAAATAACCCTAATCATGATTGCTAAACATAAAATAATAAGAAAACCTAACCCTAGCATGCATACACACATAAAATCACAAGAAACTAACCCTAACATGCATATACACATAAAATCACAAGAAACTAACCCTAACATGCATACTCACATAATATAACAACAAAGTTAAACCTAATCATGCATACTCATATGAAATCAAAGAAAACAAAACTAATCCTAGCATGCATACTTACATAAAACCTTTACTAAATTAACCCTAATCACATTTAATCACATGAAACAATAATATACCTAACCCTAACATGCATATGACATGAAATAATTAATAAAACTAAATCCTATCATATTAAACATACTTATAGTAGAAAGAAAAGAGAAGAAAGAATTCATATCATATGAAAATCAAGAAGACTCACAACATAACCTCATCAACTTACACAAGAAATCATGAAAAAAAAAAGAGGGTCAAGGTTAAGAGTTTACCCTTCGATCTCCTTCTTAGCTAGCCTCCTCCAAGCCCTTAGCCTTTTCTTCTTACTCCTTCAATGGTGTAAGAGTGAAGAGCCTCCAAAAAGCTGTAGCATCTTCTCTCAAAAACCCTAAAATTCTTCCTCCTCTTTCTCTTGAACCTCTATAGTGCAATATATATAGAGCTAGGGTTCAAAGCATTGAATGGCTAGGATTAATCTCTTTAAAAAACGATCCTAAGGCTTAGAATGAGTCTCTCTAGGGTTTGAAAGCTGAAACCCTTCGCATTTAAGCCAAAAAATCAAATCAAATCGGCCAAAATAAGTCAAATTCTCAAAAATGGCAAAATTTGCTCGAGTAAGCTGGTGGCCGTCCTAGGCATGGACGGTTGGCCGTCCTAGCTGGACGGTTGGCCGTCCTAGCTAGGACGGTCACCATGCTGACCTTCCCAATTTCGTTCCCAAATTTTTAGGGTTTGCATAATTTGGCCATATTTTGGTCAAATCTGATCCAAATTCGATGGTTCAGGGCTCAAAACGACCGTGTTTTGATTCTCCACATTTCTAGAATGTTTTTGGGTTAAAATCAATTGACCATGGTCAAGGGTTTTAGCAAAAAGCTAGCCAATTGACCCGGTTGTGCCAAAATTGGTCAAATGACCATTCTCTGTTTTGTAAAATCGATCAATTAGGCTTGCACCACTTCTAAAAACATGGTTTCAACATGAAATTGGCACTTAACAACATGTTTTGAAAATCTTTTGTTTTGGTGAAAACGACCAATTCACAGTCAATTTGATCGAAACCCTAATTCGGCTCATCCTTACCCGTGGGATCGATTTTGGGAGAATCCATCCCAACCATGCAAAGGCTCAATTGATACACCAAATACACTCCCCACATCCATATAAACCTCATGAAACAATCCGTTTCGAATTCGGAGGTCATTCGGAAATTATACGAGAAAAAAGACGAAAATGTCCTTCAAGTCGCAAAAACCCTAATTACCTATCGAGCTCTCATCAGAATGCCATGAAAATTTACAGGGATGTTCTAAAACACCTCAAAAGTCAAATGCAATACAAATGGGTTGATTCTAATCCAAATTTACACATGAAGTAATGAATTGTCCTTTTCCTCATAAAAGGGCAATTTGGTCAATTTGGTCTTTACAAGACCAATTCCTCACCCAATGATCAGCTATTCTAGTTGATCATTTGCATGGACATATGGTAGAAATAAATGGTAAAAATGGGGTGTCCACAGAAGCCCCTCGTTGGTGTTTCATGGCTTCGCCATGTAATACCAACGAAACAAAATGGCATCCCATTTTTGCCGCAACAAAAGAGGGATGATTCAACCAACATCTCACGAACATTGAGATTTATTTCCTGAACAAATCCAGAATGAAAATACTCTTGGAAGTCACACTTCTGATTATTTCAAAATCAATCACACTAACAAACCACAAAACAAGCATTTATGTGATATCTCACTCACATAAGCATACACAAATCATCATTTTATGTGATACTTCTCTCACATAACAAATACAAGTTATCATTTTATGTGATATTTCTCTCACATAAACACATACAGGTTATCATCTTATGTGATACTTTTCTCACATAAAATAGTTCAGATTCATTATTTCTACGGTACATCTCCCTTAAGAAATATTATTTATATAGTACTTCTCCTATATAAATATTTTCAAACCATTATTTTATGCTTCACATAAAACAATTCAAACTCATTGTTCATATGGTACATCTCCCATATGAACATATCATCAATTATATGGTACATCTCCCATATAAGCCACTATTTTATGTTTCACATAAAATAATCTCAAATCATTCAAAATGTTATTTTATGCTTCACATAAAATAACTCAAGTTCATCGTTCACATGGTACATCTCCCATGTGAACATATCATCAATTATATGGTACTTCTCCCATATAAACCACTATTTTATGTTTCACATAAAATAATTTCACATCACTATTTCATGTCTCACATGAAATATTTCAAACACATTATTTTATGTTTCATCATAAAACAATTCAAATTCATTGTTCATATGGTACCTCTCCCATATGAACATATCATCAATTATATGGTACATCTCCCATATAAAGCATTATTTTATGTCTCACATAAAACAATCGCACATCATCATTTTATGTTTCACATGAAATAATTTCAAACAATTCAAAATGCTATTTCATGTTTCACATAAAATAACTCAAATTCATCGTTCACATGGTACATCTCCCATGTGAACATATCATCAATTATATGGTACATCTCCCATATAAAGCATTATTTTATGTCTCACATAAAATAATCTCACCTCATCATTTTATGTTTCACATAAAATAATCACATAAGACAATTCAAATCGTTATTTTATGTCTCACATAAAATAACTTCAAACTCATTGCTCATATGGTACATCTCCCACATGAACACAGCCTCAATTATATGGTACTTCTCCCATATATAATGTTTTCAAAATTATCATTTCAAAATCATCATTCAAAATCATCATTTAGTGGTAATTTCCATGCAAAACATGAACTAATTTTGGAGGAAATTGACCGAAAAAACAAAATTTGAGAAAATCAAATTGGGGCACACTGGTGGCCGTCCTAGCCTGGACGGCTAGCCGTCCTGGGCTGGACGGTTGGCCATCCTAGCTAGGACGGTCACCATGTGTGACCCGAATTTTTTTTGTTCTTTTTAAGCCTCTCATGCCTATGTGCACTCTTGTGCTCATTCTAAGCAATTCTAAACCCATTTTGCTCCAAAACTCTCTCACTTTTGATCCTCAATCCATACATACTCAACCAAATCTTTGGTTTGCACTCTTGCCAACACAAAATCATCTTCATCTTCTCAAGTTCTTCAACTTGTTTTCATTTTGGTGTGAACCTCTCTATTTCCCACATACTCCATTCTTTTCAAAAATGGATAGAAATCAATCTCCTCCACCTTACTTGAAGTATC
>JAESVK010052304.1:2540-14696 GCA_017140935.1 Hamamelis virginiana | reverse complement strand
ATATATATATATATATATATATATATATATATATATATATATATATAGAGAGAGAGAGAGAGAGAGAGAGAGAGAGAGAGAGAGTGAGTAATTTTCTTACAAAGATTTTCTTATTTGAAGACTTGGTTTTCTAGTCAATGTCATATGAGAATTTTGGAAAATTAACCGTTGGATTAGATATTCTTCCAATGTATATCATGCATGCCAAAAATCACAGTGATCTGACTGCCGATTTCTAAATTATAGACTGAAAAACCGTGACCGGTAGATATTGTTATAATTTTTCACAATATGTAGTTTAGAAACCGACCGTCAGAACACAGTGATTTTTGACATTCATGTCATAAATAGGAAAAATATTCAATTCAATGGTCTATTTTTCAAAATATCCGTCTTTATCTTAGCTAAAAAACCAAGTTGACGTCCTCGTAAGAAAAGGACTCTTTATATATATAAATATAGTCCCGTTCTAGTTAGCATATGCTTACATAAGTTATGTAAGTATGAAAACCATAGATAATTGTGGCTAGCCCAGGGCGGAATCAAGACTTGATCGGGGGGCAAAACCTTAAAGATAAAAATTTAAAATTCAAACACATAAATATTCTAAGATTCCAAATTTTTGGCATTTTTTCTTTTGAAGAGTTCGTTAATTGTAGATAACTTTTCCATCTATAAATCAAATAAAACCAATAAACCACATACCGTTTATGATCAGCTATCCTGTATTTGCTTCGTTCACTCTAAAATCAAGATTCTCAAATTCCTAAATAATATATATATATGATCAATGAAATGGATTTGTACATGCAGGTTTTAGATGTTGTTTGGAATTGCTTATCCAAAAAAAAAAAAAAAAAGGATGTTGTTTGAAATAGAAATGGCCAAACGACATAAAAAACCAAAGAGTTCCGCTAGAATCAAAGTGAAGTGAAGAAAGAAAATAAGGAAGCTTTTCCAATCCAAACGTACCTTTGTCTAGCGTGTATATATAGAGTAATAGAGAGTCAGAGAGATCGATCGATGGAAGGAGCATAAAATGGATAATCAGCAGCAGGCAGGTGGGAGCAGAAATATTCAGTAGCTGCTGGTCAATCACAAGAATGGTAATGAGAAGTGTATAAAGACTACAGTGATAAAACAGAGGATAATGAGAGAGTGCAGAGAAGGGATGAAGGGATGGAGGGATGGCACAAAAGTCACAATTCCTAAGGGCATCTCTAGTGGTGCATCCAAAGCCAAAGCCAAATCCAATTTGAATGCTTTTGAAGCAAAAAAACCACTCCAGTTGTGCATTCAAACCCTTCCTCCAAATGTGAAGGAGCTACAGTAGGTATTCAAATTTGGGCAAATTTGAAGGAAACTGTAGCAGCATCCAAACTCAGCAAAGTTGATCAAAAGTCCATACTGCCCTAATCAACCAACAAAACGGTTGGATGATTCCCCTCACTTTCCCTCACTTTCCCATCATTTTCTCAGCAAACAAACAGCATCAGAGAACGGAAAAAAAAATTAAAAAACAAAAAAACTCAAGAAGTCGAACCAAGAAGAAGAACCAGTCATTTTCCCAGCTATTTTCTCAGCAAACAAACAGTCACAGAGAATGAAAAAAAAAAAAACTCAAGAATCAGAACCAGTCGCAGGCAGAGAATGATAAAAATCAAAATTTTTTTTTGCAAACTTACCTCTTTGCCTTCAGTTGTGTCGCCGCAGCAGACCTCCATCATCCATGTCGCCGCAGCAGACCTCGACCATCCATGAACCAATCGTTTGCGCCGATGAGACCCGAGTCTCTTTCCATTTTTGCGAATCAGAACCCAAAACGGTCGCCGCTTCGATCATCGGCCCCCGCTCCGATCATCGGCCGCCAGTCATGCCACCGACGACTGCGAGAGGTGCCGGCTTGGTTTTGTGGGTTTCGATCATGAGGAGAGGAGGGTGTGGAAGTGGGTTTTGTCTCGGGTGGAAGTGGGTTTTGTGGGTTTCGAAGATGCTGAGAGAGAGATGAGGAGAGAAAGAGATGAGGAGAGGGAGAGGAGAATGTGGGTGCAGCAGTGGGTTTTGTGGGTTTGGATCACGAGGAGAGAGATATGAGGAGAGGGAGAAGAGAAATTGGATCTGTGTGAGAGGGAGAGGGTGAGGCAGTGGGTTTTGGATCTGTGTGAGAGGGAGAGGGAGAGGATCACGAGGAGAGAGATATGAGGAGAGGGAGTACCCCGAATTTGGATTTGTGTCTCGGGTGAAATGAGGTATAAAAAAAAAAAAAAAAAATTAGCAGGAGCTTCACACACCCAACGGATATATTCTAACGGATATATCCTCTAGTTTCCGATAAATACCCACATATTATCATACATAACTCACACTTCAATTTCAACTTCCTCTCATTTGCTATCAACAATTATTTGTAGAATTTCAGCACAAATTATAAGGTGAGAATTTGTTTTATTTATTAATTTTTTAAGAATCATGTTATATTTGTCTATAGTTTGAATTTAATTTAACCGTTGTACTTTAAAATTATATTTGTAACATAAAGTTTAATATAAAGTGCTATATAGGACCCATTGTAGAGCATTTAAAAAAAAAAACTGACCGTTGGATTAGAAGGAAATACTATGAATTTTATGTTCACCAAAATTCATGGAAATCTAACGGTCAATTTCTTAAAACAACCACATTGAAAAATTGTGACTTTATATTTTTTTGAACTGTCACCAAATTATTCCCGTTGATATATTATAAAGTAACCGTTGGATCATTGTGATTTTTGGCGAACATGAAATTCATAAGCATGTAATACGATCCAACGGTTGGTTTTTCAAAATCATCACTGCATTTCATGCACCTTATAATATTAAAAATTGTGACTTTACCTTATTTATAAATTTTAGTTAGTTTGAATTTAATATAACCGTTGTACTTTAAAATTATATTTGTAACATAAATTTTAATATAAAGTGCTATATAGGACCCATTGTAGAGCATTTTAAAAAAAAAAAACTGACCGTTGGATTAGAAGGAAATACTATGAATTTTATGTTCACCAAAATTCATGGAAATCTAACGGTCAGTTTCTTAAAACAACCACATTGAAAAATTGTGACTTTATATTTTTTTAAACTGTCACCAAATTATTCCCATTGATATATTATAAAGTAACCGTTGGATCATTGCGATTTTTGGCGAACATGAATTTGGACAATAGCAAAAACTCTTTTTCGGAGGCCTAAACGAATGAATTTGGACAAAAAGCGACGTACATCATCGCAAAGCAGTGAGTATTAATCGTATCGCCATTTCCATTCAAATTACCAAATTTCGTGCAATTCCGTCACCGACGACTTTCGATCCTACTATTTCGTGAAACATACGGGGTTTTAATTTTTTTTCTTATTTATAAAAAATTTTGTTGAGTTTTTTTCTTTTATTATTTTTGGAATATGTACAACAATATGAAAAATATGTAATAATTATTTTTTATTAATTTAATAATATCAATTTAATGTTAAAAGTTTATTGATAAATTAAAATAATGGTAGTTGGAGTCTTGCAAATGAATGAAGGGTAGTTGATGTAATTGATAAAAAAGAATGAGGGTAGAAGTGGAAAGAAGGTGGTTGAGCCAAAAAGAAATGGATGCACTATTGGAGCAACTCCATTCAAAGCCAAAGCCAAAAATGAAAAAAACACCTTTTTCCTTCAAAATTTGGCTTTTGAAGGAAAAAAAATAGATGCACTATTGGAGATGCCCTAACCAGGAAAAAAAAAAAAAAGTTATGAGCTGCACTAGTTAGGAGCCGTACGTATTTGCCCTTGCTTTTGTGGAAAATTTGCACCTTATCAACGTACAATTTACTTTTTTTTTTTTCTTTTGGATGTTACCCACATGGTGCAATGAGTGATCACCTTCACCTGTGGAAAGCTGCCGTTATTAAAGTGAGATGACTCTTCAGTCTTCACCATGGAATCCAAGGGAAACAACGTACATCTCTCATTTATTTATTTTTAATCTATCCCGCTAATTTTATTTTATTTTATTTTATTTTATTTTATTAACATTTTTATCGTTCTTTTAAGTGCATGTCAATTATTTTTACAAACAGTTTTCTCATGAACCAACCGTTGGATCACTGTGATTTTTGGCAAACATGATATATATAACAAAAATATCTAATCCAACAGTCGATTTTTCAAAATATATGTCTCAACAATCTCAATGAGAAGTGGACCGTATATATTCAAATGGAATCTGGGTATATATATATTATATATAACTTCTAATATCAGTTGCACCTGATGCTTCTTGCATCAGGTGCCCTCTTGTAGAACCACCTACGATGAAAATTTTGACAAACTGACCGTTGGATTAGATACTCATATCATGTATGTCATAATCTCGAGTTTATGTCCTTTCCAATCTCAAGCTTACGAGTCTCCAAGTCTTTTTATATTTTTTATAATGCAAAATTTTCTATTTACTTTTAAAAATTGAAGAAGCAATAATTTCTTGCTACCTTTAAAAAATAAAAATGTATCCAAACGGGCTACTGTTACGAAGCTCATTAATAAAAAAATTTCTTAAAAAGTTAAAATAGTAAAAAGGAAAAACTATAATAGAGGAATCATTATAGTTAGAAATAGAGGAATAGAGGAATCATAGATATAATCCACATCAAGAGTGATGGGAGAAGGATCATCATCAGGTTTTTCAATCCTACAAGTGTCTTCGAGGAGCTTCACATTTTCTTTAACAGCCAAATTGAAAGCTTTAACAGTAACAGTAGGGATTTTAGATGAAGGCGCCATGAAAATAAGAAGGTTATTGACTAAGGACAATGATCGAACAGAGAGAATGCAAAAAGTTTAAGAAAAACAGAAGAAGTATATGAACAGAAAGGGAAATGGCGGCAGAGAATGATGGTCTTTAAATGATGAACTGACAATTAAGGAAAAAACGGCTATAGAAGAGGAATAGTCACCGCTAATTATTATTTTTTCAAAATATTTAATTAGCGCGGGGGGTATGTTAATCCATTTTTTAACACCAGCCAGTAATTGGATGACACGTGTTAAATAAATACAATTTGAATTGTTGTTAATTCATTTTTAACACCAGCCAGTAATTGGCTGACATGTGTTAAATAAATACAATTTGAATCGTTGTTAATTCATTTTTAACACCAGTCATTAATTGGTTGACACGTGTTAAAGATACAAAATTTGAATCTAAATATTAAATGATAAGGTGTTATACTTCAAAATACAGAGAGATTAGATTCGTATCTTTATAAATCCTTAAGGGAAATTCAAATCGAAGGAGATCCCGCAGTTGGAGGAAAGAAGTTTGGCAAAAGAATGAAGTCTAGTTCGAAGAGGATTCTAAGGATTATTTCTTATAAAAAGAGAGCCCGTAATCAGAAAAGATCTATCTCAAACATACACAACAGCTTCAAAGCTTCTTTCTTCTTCAAAGAAAGGTATATTTGGGAGCTCTACTGCTGCTGACCATCAAGGTTCCGCAGTGGGGTCATTATCAATCACAGTTCGAGGTTCGAAGGTTGGCAAGACGGAAAGTTCAAGGGTTCAGAAAGCGAGAACAAAAAGTCGAGACAGCTCAAGGCGAACATAAACCTTTGGGAAGTACTCGAAGGAAGTTCTATAAGAGAAAGCTCGAGTTCGTCGAGAATTCTAGGAAGGCGGTTCTTCTCACTAGTTTCATCCTCGAGATTTATCTCAAGGGGTTGAAATCTATTCCACTGCCTCGAGGTCTTATTATTATTATTAAATTCATTGTTAGTTTTAAAGGGGACGAGATTAGCTCGAACCGTACTGGCGATATTTTTTGATTATTGATATAATAATTGTTTCCATTGCATTTTTAAATTTATTGCTTATTTATCTATTGTTAGGATTAATTAACTTGACCTGTCTCCCTAAAAAGTCCTCTTCATTGAGGCATTCGAACCCCATCACCTGTTTTTTTTTTTATAAATTCAAAGGACTCGAACTACCTCACAGTGTCGAACTCCTAAAATTTTTTAATTGAATCAACAGTATTATAAATGATATAGCAGATGATCCGGCTATTTTTTTTTAGCAAACTCTCTTTTAGATTGATAATAAATGAAGGACTCGGATTCATTTGGTATACTTTTTTTAGAGAATTTTTTGCAATGTACGGCGATGCTCATAATATAATTACCAACACCATCTTTTTTTGCCAATAAAAAAAAAAAAAAAAAACACCATCTTTAACGAAATACAAATTAGTAAGACTTCAATCTCTCTTCTCTTTCACACACACTCTCCTCCATTGTTTTTGTAATTTTATTAAATTATTTTTAATAATATAGCTACTAACACCAATTCTTAAATGTAGACAAACTAAATAACAGTAATACTATATATCCCAAAAGTTTATCCCAAAAACACATCCCAAATAAATTCTAAATCTTCATTTATTATCAACAAAGAATTTGTTAAAAAAGAGAATGGTTAGAGTATCTCCAATGCAAAAGCCAAATTTGAGGTGTCAAAGCCAAATTTCGCACCCCAAATGGCACTAGTTGATGCCAAATTCTAATTATAGTACCAATGTGCTCTAATGCATAAGTGCCAAATTTTGGCACTTCCCATCTATTTGACATATTTACCCTCATGCTCCAACTAACTTCCAACTACTTTTCAAAAGTTATTTACAAGAACATATTAAATATTTTTTATTCCTCGTAATGAAAAAAACTCATATTTTAAAATAATTAATTATTATTTTTATCTTAATTTAATAGTTTAATATTTGAA
Source organism: Hamamelis virginiana (assembly GCA_017140935.1). Lineage (NCBI taxonomy): Eukaryota > Viridiplantae > Streptophyta > Magnoliopsida > Saxifragales > Hamamelidaceae > Hamamelis > Hamamelis virginiana. Next base: position 7,892 of record JAESVK010052304.1, on the reverse strand, counting down.
AATTTTATTTTTGCATCAAATTAGCTAAAATACTACTATTCTAATTATAATTTATCATTGACTAATTTTAATTGAAGGAATTTAATTACACACTAAATTTAAATTAGTGCCACTTGCAGTTAAAATTTTGATTTTAATCTTGTAGAGTAACTTGCGGTAAAAATTTTGAAAAAACTGACCATTGGATTAAATACTCCTATAATGTATGTCATGTCTACCAAAAATCACAGTAATCCAACGGTTAGTTTTTGAAAGATATAACTTTGAAAAACTGTGACTTTTTTGTTCTTACAAATGCTATAATTTTTAGCAGTCAGTTTTCTCCTCTCATCACAAAAAATTGATTTAGGGATTAAATGTGATGGAAATAGACCATGTGGGCATCAAGAAAATACAATTATAAATTATTTATTTCTATTAAATTTAATGTATAATCAAATTATAAAGGAATAGTGTAGGGATTAATTAATTTTATAACTAGCAACACATGATGCCCAGAGAGTCCGTTTCCCTTAGATTTCCTAATGACAAACAAATGGATGATTTATGTTGTTATCCCAAAAAAAAAAAAAAATAATAATAGATGAGTTTGGAGCTCTATACCATGGAGTCCAATTTTATACCCATAAAAGATTTCCAAATTCCTTTGCTTGTTTGTTAAAAAAATCTTTGGACTTGGTGGTATAAAAAGTTTACATAAAGGACTTATTTTAATAAGTTATTTGCTCAATTTTGAAGTTCAAGTGAAGTTTTAGGAACCTGATCTATAATTCAATGATTTATTTATTTAGTTTTGATGTTGAGCTAGAGGGATTCGTCCTTGTAAAGCTACTTTCTTTGCCAAAACCATTATTTCAAAGTGTCACGAGTCGGAAGACAAACCAAAAATCTGAACTTTTTGGATTTATACACAACTCAACCAAATCTTTGCTCAAATTGGAATTTTAGGTTGGTTGATTTGTAAGTGCAGGTTTGACACGTACGTGAAAGAAGTTTAAGCATTCACCAAAAAAAAATGAAAAAACGGAAGAAGTTTAATTAAGTCACTATATGGAACACAGCTCACAAAATTGGAATTGGTCAGGTTTCCACTTCATCCCTTCAATCTCTCAAAAACAAATAGTTATAAACAGCGTGCACAGATGCAAAATAAGAACGAAAGTGAAGGAAAGAAAGAAACGTACCTGTGTCTGGTTATCTGCAGCAGAATGGATAATCAGCAGCAGATAAGTGCAGAGATACTCAGTAGCCACTGGAGAATCACAGGTATATGATTATAAACAGCACGATGATAATTAGAGCGCAGAGAGAAGGCAGATATAATTAGATCGAGTAGGCTCTTCTCTTTTGCTTTTAAACCAATACAGATGCAAAACAAGAAGTGAAACATGCAAATAACAGTAACAGAGTTCAAATAGAATCAAATTGAAGGAAAGAAAAGAAGCTTTTTCAAATGTATGCGTCTTGTGCACCCTTGTCCGTTTGATGTTAATTAGATTTACTGGCATCAAGTATATATTTTAATGCATAAAAAATTGTTAAAAAAGTTTTATATTTATATATAGAAAATAAAATCAAGTGTGATGTACGTATTATTGAAAAAGAAAAAAAAATAGGTATGGAAGTAGAACTAATCTTTAAATAAAAAATTCAAAAAATAATCAAAATGAGATTTAAGGGGCGAAATTAGGAAGGATTTACAATTTAAATAAAAAATTCAAAATTAATTATGAAATTGAAAACCAATCTTATAAGGGTGTATAGGCGTCGACTCTCGAAAATTTCAAATTTCCAAAAATTTAAACTCCTAAGAATTAAAATTTTCAAGACTTAAAATTTGGACGTGTTTGGATAAATTTCTACTTCTTGTTTTTCTACTTTTAAAAGTAAAAAGATAAAAGTTTTTTTTATATTTTCTATAATGAAAAATTTTGCTAGTCACTTTTAAAAGTTGAAGAAACAATAATTTCTTGCTAGTGGCATACCCTCACCCACTTGAAGCGAGAATCAAAATTTGCAGGATAGTATTTCCACCCATTTGAAAATTAGAATTTGCAGAGGATACTTTCCTAGATTGGGGTACTGTCAGTATAGATTAATTTAATATTTAGCAGCCACTGGTCGATCACAAGAATGATAATGAGCTGTGTATAAGCACCCAACAATACGATAATTGGAGTGCATTTAAGACAGAGATAACAATACGAGTGGCGCTGCCTTGACCAGGAAAAATTGAATATGAACTGAACTAGTTGGATTCCGTACGTATTTTCAGGGGGAATTATGAAAATATTTCACCTTATCGTCATTGCAGTCTACTTTTCAGACTACGTGTTTTTCGGTGGGCCACTAATCTTTGAAATGATATAAAGCTGTCTCTCAATCAATAACTCTTTTCCGGTGGGCGACTAATCTTTGAAATAATAGAAAGCTGTCTCCTACAAATTTGGAATTGGTCGGGCACGCTTCGACTTCATCCCTTCAATCTTCCATAATTTATTTATTTAATTTTTACCAGTACCGATGCAAAATAAGAAGTGAAACGGGTAAAATTAAAAAAACATCAAAAACAAAAAGTTCCACTGGAATCAAAGTGAAGGGAAGAAATTAAGAATGCTTTTCCAAACGTCGTACCTTTATCTCATATAGATAGATAGATAGATTAAAGGATCGGCAAAGGATGCATAATCAGCAGCCACAGAAATGGTAATGAGAATGAGAAGTGTATATACATCATGATTCATGCATAGTACAAAACAGAATAATGAGAAGAGTGCAGAGAAGGCAGGAATGACATACAATCAAGTGGCTGGGAATGCCTTAATCAGGAAATTAAAAAGAATATGAACTGCACTAATTAGGTATTTGCCGGGTCATTTATGAAAAAGATTACACTTCTTTTTTTTTTTTTGGGATGATTACAATTTACTTTTAGTTTTAGAGTAAATACTTTCAGTGGGCCACTAATCCTTGAAAATGTATAAAGCTGTCTCCCACTTCTCCTCTTAATCAATTATTATGGGTCAGATTGGCCACTCCACTAATAACCCTATCACACGAAATTAAAGTCGTCTACTTACTTTCCCAAGGATTTGGATTTGTTGATCACCCTTTTCATTAATACACTATTAATCAATCTAGTGTGGATAAGCTTACACTACTAAATTACAATTAATAGAAAATCTTTAAATCTAAGCTGATTTTAGAAATAAAAAAAATACAAAAAATGTTAAAAGACCTTCATATGGCCAGTAGCAAACAAATTTTGAAAATCTAACCTTTCGATGAAAGATTCCTATTATGCATGTCGTGTTTGTCAAAAATCACAGTGTCCAAATCCAACCAATCGTCCTTATTCTAAGCAAACAATTATATTATCTTCTCCCGAGCATGCTTCGCTACCACATCAACTAATCGAATTATAAGCGTAACAAATCATTTCCAATTTCAAGCTGTTGCAAGTTTTTCAAAAGTCCTTAGCATAGTTAGTTTAAGTATTTCAATTCCGTGTTTATGTCCTTTCCAATCTCAAGCTTACGAGTCTCCAAGTGTTCTTTCGAATATGCTAATTAATCTAAGCACTTTAAGTTTCTTTATTCAAGCTTGTTTATGCCGTGGGGAAAATACTGCCCGAAGTGATTTGAATAAGACTTTGCAGTCTATTCCTTAATAAAGTGCTATTCTATTATTTGCCCCCGTTATCATAGTTTGTTTGTGACTAACCCAACTATTCTTGTTGTTCTGAGGCTAGTCCTCCTACTTATAGTATGTGATTAACTCGTCTATGAAGACTATAAGATTGCGTTTGGTACGCGGGTTAGGAATCTCAAGCCTGGGAATGTCTAATCGGGGGGTTTGGGTTTGGGTTTGTAAACTTTGTTTGGAATGTTGGGGTTCAGGATTAAGATGACTGGGCTTCAAGCCTGACCTGTGTTTGTTTGGACCATAGGATTACAGCAATTATTTTTGAAATTACAAAATTACCCTTAATTGTTTTATATATATATTATATATAATCTGATATATATATTATATATATAAAAATCTGATAATATTTGATTTATATATAATCTTATATATATATTTATAAAAATCTGGTGTGTGTATATATATATATATATATATAACAGAGAAGGGCACGACCTCCACGGCGACTCACGGCGACGACGACGACTCACGGCTTCACGGCGACTCACGACGACGACGACCGGCGACGACGACGACCGGCGACTCCCCTTCTTCTTCTTCTTCTTCTTCTTCCTCTCTCTTCTCCCACCGGCGTGAGGTAGCAGCGGCAGTATTCTCTTCTTCTTCTTCTTCTTCCTCTCTTTTCTCCCGCCGGCGTGAGGTGTGGTCTGCAAAACGAAATGGGACGCTGTAGAATCGATTGGGGATGGCTCTCTTTTCTCCCGCCGGCGTGAGGTGTGGTCTGCAAAACGAACCCGCCGGTTTCAGTTTGAATTGGGGATGGAGATGGAATCGAAATTTGTTGCCTGCAAAACGAAAGGGCACGCTCGTCAATAATGAAAGTCATAATCTCAAGCCCCGGTTGCCAAACCTCAAACCCACCGGTCGCAAGAGGCTTGAGATTCCCACCCATGGCCGGCTTCCCCACTGCACCGGCTTACCTTTTTCACCCCAAACCTTCCATCCAAACACTGTAATCTCCACCCCAAACCCAAACCCGCCGGTCAAAACCTCCAACCAAACGCACCCTAAGAAGAGTATTTAATTAATTTAATGGTCAATTTTTCAAAATATATATCACACAATTACTTAAAGACATCATACTGCAGACTTTAATTAGTTAGCATGTGTGCACAAAATCGGAACTGATATATGCAGGAATGATCAAGTCAGCACAAGCTTACATAAGATTATGTAAGCATAAGGTTAATAAATTGTGGAGTGCATATTTTAGAATATTGACCGTTGGATTAGATACTGTACTAATGTATATCATGCTTGCAAAAAGTCATAGTAATCCGACAGTCGGTTTCTAAGAAATGTCACTAACAAAAATTGGTAGTTTTTAATTGGTACAGTTTTTAATATCTATATTTTGAAATTCTGACTTTGGATCACTGTGATTTTTGGTGTGCATGGCATCAATTAATATAGTATCTAATCCAACGATCAACTTTTCAAAATATGCATTTTGGCCGCCAGATCATTGTGATTTTTTCCAGGCATGACATACAGAGGAGCCATCTAATCCAACGGTCAGTTTTACGAATTGTGATATAAAATTAGCCATATGGAGCTAGCCTTACGCAACTTTGCGTAAGGCCGGCCTTATATTATTATGACTGTATATATATATATATATATATATATATATATATATATATA
>JAESVK010052301.1:0-10951 GCA_017140935.1 Hamamelis virginiana | reverse complement strand
GATTTTTACTTTGGAATGAAATTCCTCTCAATATGATTTGTTTTCTTGAAATATCTTTGAAAAAGATTTTCAATTGGAATTTAATTCTAAAGATAAGAATTATTTTGGAATATTTGGATTTTATGAATATCTTTTAATTTGAAATGATTTCAAATAAATGATTTTTGAATAAATGATTTTGAACAAACAAAAACTCTCGAAGCTAGAGTCTTGAATTAGGTTGAAATACCTTTGATGATGTGATCGATTACAATAGGAGAGTCCTAGGGTAGTCGAACTACGTGGACTTTGATACTTGCTAGGTGATACTAGTAAGTTACGTAGGCGCTAATAGGGCTCAAGTCCGCCCTAGGATGCCCGTAGGGTGTCCTAGGTTTTAGGGGTTTGTTTGTATTTTTTTATTATTAATATAACTAATATAGATTAATGCATTTATATCACTATTTTGTTGGTTGATTAGATTATTTAGGATTGTTTGCATTGAGAAATTTAAATAGCCCAAATAAATTAGAAGTCCTTTAATTAGGGCGAGGTGGGTGCCTACAAGTGAAAGCTTGGAACCTTCCCACGTCGTAACCTAGCCCCCGGATCCAACTCTGGTTTGTAGACTGCTTTTCCATTAATGGAGTTTGGTTTTATTGAAAATAAAATGTTTTTTATGGTTTCCTTATTCCTTAAAAATAAGGTGGCGACTCCTTTGTTTTGATTTCTAAACCCCCCTAATCACATCGCCCGGTGATGATGTGGACTCACACCACCTAAAGCCCCGGTCCACGAGGCTGGTCCACAGTGTGTTCATCAAATCTTCCCACTCTATGATATCAATCTCATTCCCTGACCCATCATCTATGGTAAACTCAGTAGAAGTCGAACTTGATCTGAAACATTGGGTGACCCACGGTTGCCTTGGATAGACAGTTCGGTAATGGGTTTCCCCATTCATATCAGTGATCTTGGTTGTGAAATACTTCTTAAGGATACTCTGGCTAGCTTTCTCAAAACGGTTGAGGTTTGGATCTTCAGACTCAATCTGAACCTTAGGAATGTCTTCTTTAAGTGAGTCAGAGTTATCACCCCAACCAGAAGGAGCAATGGGTTTTTCAAAGGTGGGCTTCTCCATCTTAGGGTAAAGGACATAGAAGTCGAACTTTCCACTAGGTTCCCCTAATAGGCATACTTCAGGATTTTCGGCCTCATAACTCTTTCGCAATTCCCATTGACTAGTCCCAGTCTTGGAGAATGTTTTCATGGCTTTAGCCTTAGGTCTAATGGGTTCAATCTTTGCTATCTTAGCTTCATAAGAATCTTCAGGGCAGAGAACGTAGAAACTAAACCTCCCATTTCTTTCTGTCAACAAATCCACACAAGGATCTCTAGCTTCAAACCTTTCTTTGAGGGCCCACTGACTAGTACTATTCTTTGACGACTGATCCACTTTGCGAGGCTCGGGAAGCCCATTCGAACTAAAACTCAGGAATGTATCTTTCTCAAACTGTCTCCATGAACAATAAAGTCCCCTTGGGCTAGTGAAGGGTTGAGGGATTTCAATTAGACCTTGATCAATGAACCCTTGTATTATATTCCGCAATGTGTCACAAGATTCCGTGTCATGGCTATAAGTGGCATGGTATTGGCAGTAATGCTTTTTGGATCTTGGCTTGTATGGGGTAATGAGCCCACGGGCTTGACAGTGATGAAACATTTCAGTTATGGAAGTAGGGAATGAAGGGTGAGGGCGTATAGGCTCACAGCGGATATAAGGGTCGGCATGGATAACATTGATATTTGTGGGTTGTGGGACTGTATGGGTAGAAAGTGGTTTTTGGGTGACATTGTGTTGAGAAGGTGGGGAAATGGTTTTGTTATCTATGAGGTCTTGGATTTCATGGCGAAGACGAAAGCAACGGTTGGTAGTATGGCCTTTGGGTGACTGAGATATGGCATTGACTTCAGTAGCCTTCCCATTGATGACAGGTTGGCGATTCTTGTAGGGTTCATCGGTTCGGAGAGCTTCATTGGCTAGAGTGTCCTCCACTTGGGTACCGGCAGAAACCATAGCTCGAAAATTTGGAAGATATTGGAAAAACATGTGCTTATGATAAACTGGGAGCAAGTTCTTCACTATCATGCGGATTTGTTCTTCTTCCTCAAGGCGATTAGCCATTTTAGAAGCCTTGGCTCTCCAGCGGATGAGGAAAGCAGAGAAAGTTTCCCTTGATTCCTGTTTAGTAGTCTTCAAATCCCTCCTTGTGACATCAACTTCTGTGTTATACCGGTAATGATTGCTGAACTCAGTGCATACATCTTCCCATGTCTTCATTCTAGACTCATCCAGTGACAAAAACCATTTTAAGGCGGATCCAGCTAGTGTCTCGTGGAACATTTGGGCTAACAGATCATCGTCAGCCCCTCGTGGGTGCATGGCCCTCACGTACATCTTCAGATGGGTCTTAGGACAACACATTCCATCAAACTTTTCTAACTCGGGCATTCTGAAATGAGTGGGCATACGGGCCTTAGGGAATAGGGATAACGACGACATGTCCACTAGATCATCAGACTTCCTAATACCTTTCAAGACTTTTTCCAGGCTTCCACTTTACTACTCAACAATATGGGCTCAATGGAAAAGAAAGTAGGGGTCTTGGGCTTGGACTCTTTATCCAGGTCAACAGGCTGAACAAATTCTATACCAGACTTAGTGGGCTCAGCAACTATTTTTGGTCTAAGGAAACATTCCTCTTCATCAACATTCTCAAACAAGGGATTAGTACGGGCTCGCACTTTATCCTCCTCTTCTTTCTGGTGAACTAACTCTTGGACCACTTTTAAGAGTGCCTCAATCTTCTCATCAATTGTCTTTCTATTGGTCCCAAAGGAGGTAGGGGTATAATCCTCGTTACTAGACATCTTTGAATCGACAAGTAAGCCCTTAAACAACCGACCGTTAGAATCACGACGCCAAGCCAGAATGCTGGAAAAAGGAAAAGGTTTGAATCAACTAAGAGCTTCCAGTGTGAAAAGGGATGAAAAATGACAATCTCACATGTCCACAAGAGTATGGGTCCAAGGCCCACACATCAATCTCACTCTCTCATATTCTATCTTATGAAAATAGGCCTAAAGCCCCGGTAAGAATCTCATCAAAAACTCCTAAACTCACATCCCAATCTTATTGTAGGCTTATACCTTGCATCCAAAGAGTATGGGCCTAAAGTCCACACTTCAAACTCACCTAAGGCCTATAAACGGACATCACTAGCATAACACTACCACGGGCCTAAGTCCAAGGATATGTAGGGTACTAAGCCTTCATCAAGTACCTTGACTCTTTGAGGATACATCCCTTAAGAGTTTAGGGTATTTCATAAAGGTTTAGTCCTACAGATCCAAGTCCTAATGGGTTGTACACACTTCACAATCAAGGCTCAAGTAAAACCGGAGGAAAATCCGGCAGCATAACATTACAATAGTGTGTGATAGGCGATGTTGGGTATGTGTCCTAGAGACAGTTTACATGGACTAATGCAAAGGGTAGGCTGAGTGTCCCTTACTCGCTCGGTCCAATCGATATACCTAACCACATGTGACATCAGGAATGCCGCGTGGGTTCAACAGTACGTGATTGGTCCGTTTGATATACCCGAGGGTACTTGGCAAGAAGGGTGATGGCTTTCGCATGCATGGAACCCAAGAATCAAAGAGACTGGGCCCAGGGCTAGGCTTATCGTTGGCTTTAGCATACAACGTCCTAAACATGCAGAGTCAATGCGTACACAATGCAGAATTCAAGTCACACAGTCATGCAAATGCCAGTGATTGATTTTATTAATTAAGAATTTGAAAAGCCCAAAAATAATTAATTGGAGTTTAGCCCTCGACATCCCCAGCGGAGTCTGGTCGCGCCACGGCGAGTGAGGTTAATTCCTCGCCACGCGCCAAGATTTAAAAGATTTATAAAGACCACACTCAACGGAAATTTAACCTCAATTCGTAGAGTCAGGATGAGTGCGGGTCGTCCACAGAGAACGTTTGTTAATTCGAATAGGTAGTAAAAAAGAGGTCTATTCTAGTGAGAGTTGGTTTCAAAGATTGGTTGGTTGTTTAAATTCCTAATTAAAAAATTAAGAAAACAAATGAACTAAATTAAAATTAAAAATTAAAAATGGAGAATAGCAATGGGGTTGGATTGGATTAGGGCAAGTAGGCACCAATTGTAATAGGAAATGCTATTGAAATGTGGGATAATGGTAACCCAAACTACAAGAATAGGTTTACCAAAATGATATGAATGATCAAATATATAACGATTAATCATAAGCCATAGACTATCAGAATCTTAACGATAATGCATAACCTATGCTAACAATCAAACCATCATTAACTCAACCATTCATTAAAGTAAATACCACTTGTATTTGTATGTAATAGCAATCACAGAAAACTAAAACATATTGAGATAAAAACAGTTTAAAGTACAAAGCTCTCAAATACAAGTCTATCCCAACATTAAATAACATTAATTACAAAATGGTGACTAAAAACCTCACCCAGAATCCTTGCCTAACCCCATCACCGGATGACTTAGCCGGCCATAACGTAGATCGGCGATCCTTGAGCGCTCCTCCACCACATAGTTCGATCATAAGCCATTTAGACTAGATTTAGAAGTGTTTGGATGGCAAGAAAATGCTAAGAAAATCCTAGAAAATCCTAACTACACTCCCTCCACACTCTCTCCACAAATCTGCCCCAAGGCATGCTATTTATACTCCCCCAAAACCTTAGGGAGTCAAAAGACTCTTAAGCCCTTCAAAAACAAGCTATTTACAAGGAAAAGACTCAGATTCGTCGAATTTACGACTTCTCTATCGATAGCGGTCATTCACCTATCGATAGAGAAGTCGAACAAATGAAATCGCCGGACAGAATGTGCCATCTATCGATAGGTGAAATCATCTATCGATAGATGTGTCTATGTAACTCTTCATGAGCCTCCCCAATTCAGAAACTAGACTTCCCAAGCTTTCTAACGATAGGTCGCACGTCAAAATCGGAGTCCGGATGAGGGAGATATGACCATTTGAAGTTGGAAGTTTTCGTCGGGAAAAAACTGCACAACTCCAAAAGTCTCCAAATGGCTTCAAGCACTTTTCTTTCAACTTTGGCACATTAAATCCATCTCAAACCATCCTCCTATCATGCAATCCTCCTTGAACCAAGCTCTTACGAATTGGGGTTAATTCCTACAAAAAGCACAAAACACACATTAACACTAAAATAAACTAACAAAGCACAAATATTAAACTAAAATGCGAAAATAGGGCAGCAAAATGCATAGAAAAGAGACAAAATCGTAGAACGATCAGAGTCGCCAATCTGTGAACCAACCAACCCGATCGGGAGGCCTCTCGTTCACTTTGGGGTATTAAGTGGATTGTGGATGATGTTTATCCGTCTCGATTTATCCTTGTCTATTATCGTTCTCTATTATCCATAATTATCCTTCTTTATTATCCACATTTATCCTTCTCTATTATCCACTAAAGATTGGGTTTTTGAAAAAGGATGAGAGTTTATAAAAAACTGGGAGTCGCCACCTTATTTTTAGGGAGAAAGGAAACCACAAAAAGAGTTTTATTTTTAATAAAACACTGACTCCATATTTTGGAAAAGCATGGTCTTTGATTCAAAGTTGGATTCGGGAGCTAGGTTACGAAGTGGGAAGGTTCCAAGGAACTCCTTGCAGGCACCCACTTCACCTTAATTAAAGGTCTCCTAATTAAATTTGGGCTTTATCTAAAAATCTTATCATGAAAATCCTATTTATCTAATCAACCACAAAATATGATATATAATACTAAATAATAATAGATAGTACAAATTGCCTACGTACCTTACCAATTGCTTGATAAAGATCAAAGTCCACGTAGTTCGATTACCCTAGGACTCTCCTATTGTAATGAACTATATCTTTGAAGGCATTCTACCTTATCTAAGACTCTATCTTCGAGAGTTGGTGTTTGTTTGAAATACTTTCAAAGTGGGTGTTTCATCCCAAAACAACTTCTTTAATCTTCAATTTCATTAAAAAAAATCTCTCGAAATGGACTCCTAAACAAGCTAAAATTCCTCTTTAGATGTAATTTTTACAACAAAGGGGAGTCCTAAGTGAAGCCAAGTAGCTTCCTTAACCTAAGAGTCCCTAACTACACCTTAAGTTCATCTAAGCAATCCTAAATATCAACATAATACATGCTGGAATTTCTGGAAAATAAATGAAAAATGCAACCAAGAGTGTAATCAACGCATGAAAATGTCCTGCAATCTAAATTAGCTATGGGGACCTAGGCATGTTTCTAAGTTAGTTTGGGCCTAAAAAAATGAGTTTTAATACACTTTAAATCTATGGACAGATTTGAAAGTAGTCTTGAAGTGTACTTAAAACTCTAAAACAATGAATAAAAATGGTAAAAAAAAATGCACTAAATGCAACCTAATATGCATACTAAAACTATCATCAAGACATAACATCATAATCACACTTCTCATAATTCATTTAATCACAAGGGAAGGGACTCACCTTTGCATGCTCCCTCGAACACATTTTATATATCAATCAAACATTCCAAGTGATAAAAAAAAAAAAACTATGATAAGAATAATACTAATACTAAACTTGAATATATTAAAAACCTAATATAAAGCACTTAAACATGCATTCCTATACATTGAAAATCCTATCATGCATACTAAAAGAGATTCTAAATATGAACACTTACTCAATCCTTAACATGGTATGATAATAGAAGAGAATAAATATGCACATATTCCATGTATTATTAAACTAATCCCTATCATGCATACTAATAAATAAACCTATCATGCATACTAATAATGAACTAAGTCCTATGCATGCATACTAACAATAAACTAAATCCTATGCATACTTAAAGAAATAAAACCTAATCTAGCATGATCATAAAAGAAGAAGAAGAAGAAGAAGAAGAAGAAGAAAAACAAAACTTTAAACAAAACTCCACTAACCTTTTTACTTCATTCCCTCTTGCTCCAAGCCTTCTCCTCAAACTCCAAGGACCTCAAGGACTTTAAAAATTAAGCTAGAGTGCTATGGGGGAAGCTTGTGCAATTGCTCAAGCCTCTACTCTCCAAACTAGCTCTCTAATGCTTATTCTGTGTGTTAAAACTGATTTCAGAGCCCTCTATTTATAGGGAGGCCTGAGTTTGATCAACGGCTGAGTTTAAACCTCTTAGGAATGATCCAAGGGCTCTAAACCAGTCTTCCAAGGTGTTCATACTCATCCCAAAGTCCCCATGGCCGAACTGGACACATGGCAGGGCTTGGAAGAGTTCCGGGCAGAAATAACACTGAAAATTAGTAGTTATTGGCTAAAAGGATCGATGACCATCCACTCTAGGACGGTTGGCCGTCCCTCATGGATGGTTGGCCGTCCCTAGGTGGACGGTCATCGATTCCCCATCCCCAAAATTGCCCTATGTGGGCCTGTCTCAGCCCGTTTCGACCCGGTTTTGGCTTTTTTTGGCTTTTCGGGCCCGTTTTAAGTCCAAAATTGACAATTCAAGCACCGAAACGATCGTGATTCGATTCTCCATGTTTTAAGAAGTGTTTGCAGTGAAAATGCATTGACCGAGGTCAAAGTTTTAGGAAAAAGTCAACCGATTAGCTGTTTAGGGCCTGCCTTGCCCAAATTAGGGTTTTTAAATCTGCTAACCGATTGCTTTCGAAATCATTTATTCTTCTTGAAACAAGTTTTAAAATGTTTTAGGAAAGTGTTTTGAAGCCTTTGAAGGCTTTGTTTTGATAAAAATATCGAATCCCGATTGCTTCCGGTCGAAACCCTAATCTGGGCTTGAAAGGGTCTTTTGAGCCTCAAGAGTCAAACATGAGCCAGAAGGTTCAACAGACTTTGCCACTGATCAACTTAGCTACCAAACACACTTTACAAATTTATGCCAAAACCTCGAGACCATTCGAGACAAGACCGACAGTTATTCAGAAATTTTGTGATCAAAAGGACAGTACTGCCCTTCAAGTCACAAAATGCCTTATTTTCTATCAAGCCTGACTTAGAATGCCATGGAATTTTGCAGGGATGCTCCTAGACTCTCTAAAAACTAAATACAAAAAGAATCGACTCAATTTGACCTAAAAACCTACATGCGATAATGACCTCTATCTAATTACCCACAAGGGTAAAACTGGGAACTTAGGGTTTTGACGCCCTATTTCACCTCTAATCACAGGCAAACATTCATGATCATATTCATGGTCAAAAATGAATGTCTACAACCCCATTTTTACCAATTATTTCTATCATATACTTATGCAAATGATCAGATCGAAGAGTGGATTATTTGGTGAGGAATTGGCCTTGTAAAGACCAAATTACCCAAATTGCCATTTTTTGAGGAAAATGACAATTCATTATTTCATGTGTACATTTGGATTGGAATTAATCCGTTTGTATTTCATTTGACTTTTGAGGTGTTTTAGAACATCCCTGTAAATTTTCATGACATTCTGATGAGAGCTCGATAAGTAATTAGGGTTTTTGCGACTTGAGGGGCATTTTCGTCCTTTTTATCGTATAATTTCCGAATGACCTCCGAATTCGGAACGGATTGTTTCATTGAATTTATATGGATGTATGGAGTGAAGTTGGAGTGCTAATTGAACCTTTGAATGGTTGGGATAGATTCGCCCAAAATCGATCCTACGGGTAAGAATGAGCTGAATTAGGGTTTTATTCAAATCGACCGTGAATTGGTCATTTTCACCAAAATTAAAGATTTTCAAAACATGTTTTCAAGTACCAATTTCATATTAAAACCATGTTTTTAGAAGTGGTTCAAGCCTAATTGATCAATTTTACAAAACAAAGAATGGTCATATGACCAATTTTGACACAACCGGGTCACTTGGCTAGCTTTTTGCTAAAACCCTTGACCAGGGTCAAGTATTTTTGACCCAAAAACTTCTAAAAAAGTGGAGGATCAAAACACGGTCGTTTTGATACCTGGATCATCGAATTTGGATGAGAATTGACCAAAATATGGCCAAAATACGAAATCCCATTGAAAATGGGAGAAATTGGGGAAAGTTCACAAGGTGACCGTCCTAGCTAGGATGGCCAACCGTCCAGCCCAGGACGGCTAGCCGTCTAGTCTTGGATGGTCACCAGGATGCTCGAACAAATTTTTCAATTTTAGAAGGTTTGAGGCTTTCGCACCCATTTTGGCCGATTTGATTGGTTTTTTTTTGAATAAATTCATAGGGGATTCAGCTTGTAAACCCTAGGGAGACTCATTCTAAGCCCTATGATTGTTTTTAGATGGATTAATCCCAACCATTCAAGGTTTTTAAACCCTAACTGTATAAATACACTACTATAGAGTTAGAGAAGGAGAGAGACAAGAAGTTCAAGAGGCTAGGGTTTAGAAATTCATTTTTGATTCATAATTTCGGAGGAGAGAACCAGAGGCTAGAGAAGAGAAAAGAGGGGGGAATCAAAGCTTAGAGATTGAAGGAAGAAGAAAAGAAGGAAGAAGAAAAGGTAAGGGTTCTATCCTAGCTCAAGTTTTGTTATTTTGTTCACCTCCATGTTTTTAATATGTATTATATGTATGGATTTTTAGTGGCTTGCATATGTTAGAATGACATTAGTTGTTTTATGTGGCTTGTTTAATGTAGTTTGCATGTCTAGGGTTAGCTTTACTATGATTATATATTAGCAAGCATGATTAGGGTTGTCTTTTATTGTTATTTTATGTGAGTAAGTATGATTAGCATAGTTTTTATTGTGATTTTATGTTAGTATGCATGTCTAGGGTTAGTGTAGCTTTGTGATGATTTTATGTAAATATGCATGATTAGAATTAGTTTTGTTATAAGTTTATGTTAGTATGCATGTTTAGGATTAGTTAACTTTGTTATGATTTTATGTGAATATGCATAATTAGAGTTAGCTTTATTGTGATTTTATGTGAGTATGCATGATTAGGGTTAGTTTTATTGTGATTGTATGTTTAGCAAGCATGTTAGGATGTCTTTCATTATGATTTTATGTGATTAGATGTGTTTAGGATTAGTTTTGTTATCATTTTGTGCTAGTTAACGTGTTTAGGATTAGTTTTATTGTTATTTTATGCTAGTAATCATGTTTAGGGTGAGTCTTTCATTATTTTATGTGTAAGCATGTTTAGAATAGATATTGGTATGTTCATATTGTTATTTGAATCTCTTAATGTTTGATTGATGGTATTAATGATGATATGAATGTGTTAATATGTTATTTTGACATGTGATGAGTCTTGAGTCTTTTTGTTTATGCTTTTTATGATTATTTAAACACTTGCCATGAATTTGATTGTTTGAATATATAAATTGTGTACGAGGGAGCGTGCGAAGGTAAGATCCTCCCCTTGTGTTTAAATTAATTATTTAAGCATATTTTTGTATAGTTTTTGATATGTTTTTGCATGGTAATTTAGTCAAACATGATAGATTGTATGCTAGGGTGTTTATTTGATATTTTTATGGATTAAAAATGATTTTTTAGGCTACTTTAAACATGTATTCAAATCTGTCCAGATTTAAATACATGTTTTAAAGTGGTTTGATTAACATTTTTAAGTCATATTTTGCACGATTCTTGTAGTAGTTTCATAGTATATTCATGTAGAAAGCATGCTAGGTCATCTTCACATTTTTATTCTTTGTTTTCATGGTTTTTAGAGTAGTTTAAGGTTCATATTCAAATCTGCCCGGATTTGTTTATGTCCTTAAATCACTTCTAAAAATTATTTTAGGGCCAAATCCAACTTAGAAATATGCCTAGGATCACATAGTAAAATTAGTGTGCATTTAGGAGCATTTTCATGCATTGTTAGAATTAATATCATGCATATT
>JAESVK010052297.1:0-11899 GCA_017140935.1 Hamamelis virginiana | reverse complement strand
TAGCCAATGAAAATCCTCTTACAACCCAAGAGGCTAGGAGAAAAGAACAACAAACCAAAACTAAGGGACATCTCTCCCTCTAGAATTCTTAAGAGACTGAATTTTATCTTTAAGCTTTTTCTTCAGAGACTTTTTCGACAAAAGATTATCATTATAATTACAATCCATCAAATCCGAATCATCCAAATGGGCATCATCAACATCCAAATGGGCATCATCAACATCACTGGCAACAAGAGCACTGAACTGATTACTCGTATCACAACCCTTGCTAACAGGGGGAGAATAAACATTCTCACTCGCAAACGAATCTTCATCAACCCTGGCCTTAGAAGATGGGACCTCGATCCAATGATCATTACCAACTTTAGGAACTTCAACACTAGTACGCTTTGCAGCTCGAACCTCTTGTCTCTGATTGTCACAAAAGCCAGCACCCTGAGTACCAACCTGGGAAACTTTCTTTCTCCACTGAAGAATTGGCTTAGAAGCATTGAGAGAGGGAGGGGAGAGCGGACATTTACGCAAGGAATGCCCAAACACCTTACATTTCTCACAACGAGATGGAACCCAAGGGGTCTCAATCCCAACATCCACAATTTCATCTTTCCCTACAGCCAATCGCAGGGACTTAGGGAGAACTTTGTCAGCTTCAATCTCAATACAGATTCTGGCAAAATTGGCTCTACTCCCCATAGCTGTATGAACATCCATATACAATGGATTACCTAGAATGCTGCCAATATATTCCATGCCCTTGGTCGTACGAAGCACAAGCGGGACATTGAACAATTTCACCCAGATGGGAATTTTAGAAAAGCCACCTTTCTTCAATTCCATACCCGGCTGCCAGTGTTGAAGCACCAAATATTTACCAGAGATATAGAAGGGACCTCCATTTAAAATTCTGGTAATAGCATCAAAGTCCTTGGCTTTAAACAAAAAAAGGCCATTATCAAACTTGAGCACTTCAGACACATCATCGCCCCAAACCCTTGTAGCCCAAGCTTTAACAAAATCAAAAGGCAAGTTTTTGTCAAGAACATAACCCAACAAAGAAAATTTCCAGCGAGTCTTACCTTCATCAACAACAGGGACAGGAACATCATAAACCCCCTCATTAACATGCCCAATATCTCTTTTAGATAACTTAAGTAAATTAGCTTGGCTTTTGGGGTTATGGATAAGACTTGTCCAAGAACGAGAGATAGGAGCTTTTGCTTGAACAAGGCCTGCATTAACCGTAGAACCATCCCCAAAACCACTTGACCCAACCTTAGAAGAGCTAGGAGCAAGGTGATTATCAAAACCAGTAGCACCCTCAAGCTTATCATGAGCATCAAAATTCACATGGGGCCGGGATGCAAGGGCTGCATGCTTACCATGCAAAAACGGATCCTTAGAGGGACGAGAAGGGTTCGCTGCTGAGAGAGGAGGAAAAGCCTCTCCACGTGTCATAACACCCGAAAAACCACATGCTTTATTGGCCTTGGAGACATGCGCATCAGGGGTACCGTCCAAATCAAGTAAGGACACATCAACAGTACCACCACGCTGAAGAGAAGAGTGACTTGCATGATTTGCATTAACAGCATTAAATGTACTCCCACCAAAACCCACTTTCGCAATTTCATGAGTCAAAGGCACTAGAGGCCGGGCCCCATCTGCAGCGCCACGCGTCAAAGGCAATTGAAGTGCATTAAATGCACTTGAAGCAATCACTCCATCATCAGAAAGGCTAGCATTCAATGCCTCACGCGCTTCCATAAAATTAGCGGCAACACTAGAGGAATTTGCACCATTTACAAACTTGAGACTTTTGGGATTTTTGGGACCCACGCCAACATCACACTCACACGCCAATGCAAAGTGACCCACATTTAATGTATTTAGAGCATTTAAATTCGCTGAATCAAGAGACATCCCATCTTGCTGAACAACACAATGATGATTGCCACGTGGAAGAGAAGAGGGACATGACTTTAAAGCTTTAAATGCATTTAAATTATTCACGCCATCTAAATCATAAGCCACATGAGCAGCCACATTAAAGCCTTGAGAACCCAATCCCGCATTTTCCTCATTGTCAAACTCGGACCCACCTGCGTCGCCACGTGCCAAAGAGATGTGACCAACACTTAGGCTACTGCTAACAGGCATGGATTGACGCGATGGGGCTGAACCTTCCTCAACAACTACACTAGCATCTACACATACTTGCGCAGTACCATTAGAGCCACTATCATGAGCAACAGGTGCATTAATAGCTCCCTCTTCCCGAAGTTTAAAAGATTCCATTCCTCCAACACCAACCGAAATATCACTAGAAGGACTTATAAAAGTTCCAATAGCACCATAACAAGAAACTCCCGATTCCAAACCAACTGGAAGTGACAACTCTCCAACCAAGGGAACTCGAGATTGCACAGGAGAAGAAAACCCAGCAGCGTCACTAACAGCAGCTGGGCATGCCGGAACAGGGACAGAGGCATCAACGCCAACCTCACCACCACCAACAGTGCCATGATCAGAATCTAAATCAGCTAAACCAACCTCCTCATCTTCATAATCACTAGCACTGCATATAGAGCATTCTTCTTTTTTTTTTTTTTTGGATAATTAAGAAATATATTCCAAAAAACAAGATAAAACAATGAAGATCAAGGCAAGAGCTCAACAATAAACAGAGCTCAGCAACAAACCTAGCCTACAACAAAGCATAACAAAACATAAAAGGCCATTAGACTAGGAATGAAACAACACAACAAAAAACTAGCCATATTTTCCCCTAGCTTTCTGACGTAAGTGAATTTGAGTCTTAAGCTTGGCCTTGAGAGACTCTCTCGAACTGGGAGCTTCCTCCCTCGAAGCAGTGCCATCCACTTCACCAATAAGATTGGGCTCTAAAACAGAATTCTCCATAACTTTAGTATCATTAGCACCAAACCTGTTACTAGAAACCGACTGAGCATTAATCGACTGAGAATCCTTGACCAATTTACCTTTAAGCTTGGATCTCGAGACTTCTTGCCATTGATCTCACCTTATCCCTCAACTGAAGTATTTTCCGCCAGCTCCAAGAACAATTCGAGGGAATTTTAGCACACCAGATACTACAATGCTTTAAAAGAAACTCATGCACCCAAGCCACCCAGATAGAGTCCTTCCTATAAAACAAATTCCAGAGATGTTTCATGACAGCAGCATCATTCCAATCCTTGACCCGACGCAAACCAAGCCCCCCTTCCTGCTTAGGATAACATATTGACTTCCAGCTAATCTTAGCACGTCGGCCATTACCATCCTTGCCAGACCATAGAAAGCTATTAAAAACCTGCTCAATTTTAGCAACAATGTACTTAGGGATAATAAACATACTACACCAGTACATTTGGATATTATAAAGCACTGAAGAGAGCAATTGTAATCTGCCGGCATAGGACAAAGATCTACTGGTCCAGGACTGTATCCTGGCAAGAAGCTTATCCATCAGAGGTTGACAATCAGCAGCAGAGAGCTTCGTAGAAATGAGAGGAACACCCAAGTATTTTAGAGGCAAGCTTACCCAGTCTTGCTACAATGGAAATACTTTCCTTTTGAATTGGTCTTGTCAGATTTTCCCTTTTGAACCCCTCCCTTAGCTTTTTTTTTTTTTTGGATAATTAAGAATATATTAAAACCAAAAAAAGAGATACAGCGCAGAAGCCAACCCGGCGACAAGCAAAAGCTTACAGGCCCAAGGGCCAACCAAACACCCTAACCTACAAGATAAACCTCATACACCCCAAGAGGCTAGGGGAAAGAAAACAAAACAAAAGACTAGGGACGAACAATACCCTTTCTTCTAGCATTTTTGAAATCTTTCAATTTTTCTTGTAATCTCATTCTTGTAGATGTAGGAGGATCATCAACAGGATCACCTCCTAGATAAGGATCGGAATCAAAAGTAGAGGATAGCACCTCAAACGAATTCTTCCCACTCGCTGAGCATTCACTAGGCTTAACAGCCTTACTAACAGAACCGGACTTCTCTCTGTGACTATTAGAAGGAACTTCCGTCCACGCATCAGGATCGGATCTTTTATCAGAGTCAGTGACCGGGGCCACAATCTTAGGAGATAAGGGAGCACAGTCTTTAGGGCAACTAACATCAATTACAGCCACCTTAGGAGTAGCCATAGGAGCTGGAGGACTACTACTCTTAACCTTCCACACCTTTATCGACAAAATAGGTTTAGCTAAGGGGCACTTCAAGGACGAGTGACCAAAGATCTTACAATTTTCGCATCTAGAGGGCTTCCAAGGAATCTCAAAAACAATTTCTGAAGTCACTCCCAACCCCAAATCAACCACCAAAGAGTTTGGGATATCCTTTTCGGCATCAACTTCCACACAAATTCTTGCAAAATTATCCAAATCAACAAAAAGAGGGTTACCCAGAATGCTACCAATGAATTCTAAACCTTCGATAGAGCGCAAAACAATTGGCAAATTCTTTAAAAAAATCCAAACTGGAATTTTAGAAAAATATTCCTTTTCTAAAACCATCCCATAATGCCATCGTTTGATCACCATAAGTCTTCCTGCAATGTACGAAGGTTCTCCATTCAAAATATTATCCAAGGCTGATTCAGAACTCGCTTTGAAAAGAAAAAATCCCGGATCAAGCTTGATAACCTCAAGAACATTATCACCCCAATTGCGACTGGCCCATTCATTCACCAATGAAAAAGGCAAATTTTTATCCAAAATGTGACCCACAAAAGCAAATTCCCATAATTTCTTACCCACATCAATAATATCATCAGGAATTGCATAAATACCATCACGGGCAATACCCACATCCTTCTTCAAGAGTTTTTTCAGGTTAGCTTTAGGTTTATTCCAAACAGAAGGAAAGGATTTCATGGCCACATCATGCTTGACAGACTTTAAAGGAGGAAAATCAGCCTTCAAGAGATTATTTCCCCTCCTTTGAATAGCATTAACCCTATTAGCTTTGCCACCATTAAACCCACCATAAGATATACCACTAGGCATACGGGTATTAGAACCAGCATTCATCCCACCTTTAAAAACAGCCTTTGAATTATTATAAATGCCTTCCCCAATAACACCACCATAACCATGAGGGGAATTAACAAGAGGAGCATGTGAATATACATGAAGTTTCTCAACAGACCCACGATCAACACTCCCATTATCAAAGCCCGCTCCACCATCACACTTAACAAGAGAAGAGTCTCGGCTAGCAACAGCCTTCTCACGCAAACCAAATCCTTGGGATCCGGACCCACTAGAAAAAACCCCAACTGAATTTTTTGAAAAATTAGAATCCAAGTATACAGACGCTGCATCCAAAATCACACTCGCGCCTCCACGTGTCTGAGAGGTAGCCCCTATACTCATAGCAGTACACTCCGCAAGAGAAGCATGCACATCACGAGTCAATTTCTCCCCATAAGCATGGTCAATTACCTCCTGACCAAGAGATGCGGGCCCACTTGCATGAATCTCCCCAAAAGCATGGCCACTCACAGCTATTGAATCGCCACTTGGAAGAAATGATTCACTTGCATTTATTGCATTAAATGCATACACTCCACCCCCATCATGAGAACCCTCCTCTTGCGCATCAAGCTTAAAGCTAGAAACCCCATCTACTCCATCTGCAACACGAGGAGAGGACACATGGCAAGCATTAAGAGCATTTCCTCTAACCACACCAGGGGTTAATTCACGTTGAGCACACTTGAGCACTTGAGCACCACTAGCGTCAATTTGAGGAGACATACCAACCCCCTCACGCAAATCCACATCTAGAAAACCGGGCCCACTAGCATTAATTGCACCCACATCAGACATCACCTTCTCTTGCATAGCAAGCCTTTGAGACTTGGCCCCACAAGCATCCTCACGTTCAAGACGAGACAAGCAACCTTGACACCCATCAGTACCCACATCTGACACATTGACATTCGCACTGTGAGAACCAGCTACACCAAGAGTTTGCGCTGCAGCAGCCTCTAAACAGTCCTGCACAGCACCTTTCCCGCCTGTAAATTCGAGTTTGCCAACCTCGGGATAATAACTAACATCATTAGCGGAGGGACACCACTGGTGGGGCTCCAAACGATGAACCGCACCCACGAAACTTCCATCTTCCTTACAAACAACACCCTCCCTAACAACAGTGGCATGCACCATAGCATCAGTGGCATGCACCCTAACATCACCTACGGTACACCCAGCTACACACGCTGAATCACTACCAATTACCTTGGACGAGATCACATGCATATCACCATTGTTGCACCCGTCAACTTCAGTAATGGATAGCCCATCAACTTCTCCAACCTTAACCTCACCATCACAATCGCTAGCACAGCAAGCGGAACAACCTTCATCACTGCCACAAGAGCAACACTCACTTTCATCCTCACAATGTTCCAAACAATCCACCTCATTGCCTTCACCCATAGAAGAGCCACCAGCCTTGTCTTCACCAGCCCCAGCATTAACTGAACAGCTAGGGTTCGAAAGAGCTTCAAGCTCCTCAAGTTCAGAACAACCAAGCAAAGCCTGGCCCTTCCTAGCCAGCAAAACATCAAGCCCACGTTTGACAACAAGGCATTCTTTCAAATTTTCTTTCTTACGGATCTTATCTAAGAGTACAACAGCAACCTCTTTCTCACTCCAGTTGTTACGTTGCATAACATGGATAACATGTTTGACCTCAAAAGGTTCATTAACAACCAGCTTGTTATTAGAACCACCACCAACACCCACTGAAGGAACATTCTCATGAAAAGATTTTAAAGACATTCTAGAACCAATCTTCAAAGAAGAGTTCTTATCCATCCAAAACAATAACAGAGAATACCAAAAAGAAACAAGCAAAGCAATTTAACCAAAGAACAGAAACGTCCACAAAAAGGATCAAGGAATAAGCAGGAAAATTTAGACCTAAAACAAGAGAAAATGGAGAGGATCACCCTACCCCAGAGTCTCTCTCTCTAGAATCCATTTGATTCATTCCACTAGAAGAGTTAGTTGGTGGGCCTTAGCAGCTTTCTCCTTCCACACACGAACAGGTTTAACAGGTTTAACGAATTCAGGAGGAGGAGAGAGAGGGCATTTCTGCCCACTTGCATGGAGTGGGTAATGCATTTAATGCATGTCACATGGAAATGTGGGTGGAGTGGCTGACGTGGATACTATTGGAAGACTTGGTTGCTTGTCTAGGCTTGAATGTGTTCATGCATGTGGGCCAGATTCACAAAGGATTGATTTTCATGGAAATGCATTTAATGCATTAAGTGCTAGTGGGGTCCTTGTTGCGCAAGTGGAGGTCTTTGTTGGAGAGAATGATTCAAATGCTTTAAATGCATTAATTTATTTTGGGTTATCTTTGCCACGTGGCGCTACCAGAGCTGAGGGTCTTGTTAAAATTTTTGTTAGTGGCGCTGCTTCTTATGGTTGGTGTGGTGCATTAAATGCACTTATTGCTTTTGACATTTCAATTCCACGTGGAGCTTCAAAGATGTGGGAGGCTTGCCTTGTTTTGGATTTTGATTGCAAGTGGGGCTGGTTAATGCATTATATGCATTGGATTTATTCCTTCATATGAGCTGCTAGCGAAATGGGTTGGTGCATGCCTGGTGCATGCTTCATATCACGTGGCTTTGTGGTTATTTGAGCATCTCATGTGGCTTTGTGGTTATATGGGCATCTCTCGTGACTCTGATTATGCGCGCCTTTTTTTTCCAAATCCTAATGTCGCATTTATGTTTTATGTTGGTACATTTTTGGAACTGTGTAATGGGGGCTGGGCAGGTTTTTGGGCTTGTTGCTTGTGGGGCCAGCTTTGAGTTAGTGGGGCCAGCTTAGGTTCGAGCTGTTGGATATGGGTCGTGCGCATGGTGGTTGTCCATATGATCTTTGAGTGCATGCTGGTCCTAGTGCATCGGTTTATGCGCCTCTGTTTCTCTGTGCTGCCGTGCTCATGGTCTATGTCTATGCTTGCTCCTGATGGCTTTGATGGTCGTGCTTTCGACCGTTTGACCGGCTATGTTCAATTTATTGCTATATTGTAATGTCGGTTGATGTGTTTTCAGGTCTTGTTTTGACCTTTTAAATGCAAATAGGAAGGGTTGTACTTCCTTAGAATTTGTATTTGTGTTTTTCTTCCCCCTAGCCTCTTGGGTTGTAAGAGGTTTCTTTTATAGGTTAGGGTGGTTGGTCGGCCTATTGGGCTTTTAAGCTTCGGCTTGTCGCCAGGATGGCATTTGCGCTGTAATTCTTTTTTGGTAAATATATTTCTTAATTATCCAAAAAAAAAAAAAAAATAACAACTTCCCCAATGTCACCATTCCCAATATCCAAATTAATAGATTTGGGAATATCAGAACAAGCATCAATCTCAACACAGATTCGAGCAAAGCTAGCACGACTCCCATTAGCAGTGTGTAGATCCATATAGAGAGGATTGCCTAGAATACTCCCAATATACTCCAATCCTTTGGTGGAACGCAGAACAAGAGGAACATGATAAAGTTTGATCCAAATAGGAATTTTAGAAACACATATCTTCTTTAATTCCATACCCGGATGCCATTTTCTGATAACCATAAATTTCCCAGCAATATAATACGGACCATCACTCAAAATTTTTGCTAGAGCATCTGAATTAGTGGCCTTGAAGAGAAAAATACCATAGTCAAATTTCACTATTTCAGAAATAGCATCACCCCAAACACGATTGAGCAGATTTTCAATGTTTTTCTCTGGTCTGGGTCTTATGGTAATGCTCATAAGGCCAAAGTTAGTTGGAGTATGGTTTGTAATCCTAAAGAGGAAGGAGGGTTAGGCCTTCGTAGGGTCAAGGATTGGAATGTTTTTTTTTTTTGGATAATTAAGAATTTATTAATCCAAGAAGGGCAGAGCCCAAAAGAACAAAGAACAAAGAAACCGAGGCCACAAAAACCTACGGAAAAATGGACAGAACCTCCCCTAAAAAATGGACAAAAGCCAATCACACCTGCCTAAAAAACAGTCCATACTAAAAAGCACAACAGAAACCACAACAGAAACCGCCCACAGCCCGGGCCCAAGCAACCAAAAAACAAAACCAACCCTAATGCTTAAAGATATTACAATGAAAAGCCCACCTGTCACACATAGACCTATTCCTAGGACTATCAACAATGCTTTGAAAACTAGAAACTCTATTTCTAACATCATTACAAATCAGAGAGAAAATGTCATCAGAGCTAATGAAAGAGTTTTCATGGATTCTCGCATTCCTTTGCCTCCAGATAATGTAAATTGTAGCAGCCCAGGCAATTCTTTTAACGGTGTTACAGAAATTTTTGCTCTTGCAGGAGATAATCCACATAAACTCATTCTCCCAGAATCGAGGGAGACGATTGTGACCACATAACATGAGAACCTTTCTCCAGATGAGGGCAGTGAACCTGCAACCAAAGAAGAGATGATTCCTATTCTCAACATTGGCCCTGCAAAAAACACAAGACATAGAAGAAATAATTCCCCAGCTCAAAAGTTTATCCTGCGTAGTCAACCTATTCAGAATAGTTAACCAAGAAATAAAGGAGTGTCTTCCAATAGAATTCGAGAACCACACAACATGATGCCAGTCCACAACCGAGCTAGACAGGCGAATATGATTCCAAGCAGATCTAGTAGTGAAAGCTCCAGTGGGAGAGAGAGTCCACACCACCATATCCTCCCTCCTGGAACTGAGAGGAGGGCAATCATAACAGCTATTACGGATGGCAATGAGATCAGAAGTATTAGTTATAGGCCAATTCCAACCATCATCTGATATTATGTAAGAAGCTTCTGGTCCATTTACCTTCCTTCTAATTGCTCTTGGAGTTGGAGGAAGATTCTTCAGTTACGGGATGTGGCTAGACCCCTTATCAAACACAGAATTGGTAATGGTATATCTACTTTTTGTGGCATGACAATTGGCATCCTGTTGGCCCCTTGTTACAGCATTTTAGTTCTCGCGTGGTTTATGATGCAGCTATCCCTTTGAAAGCTAAAGTATCTTGTATTTTATCCGATGATGGTTGGAATTGGCCAATCACTAATACTTCAGATCTTATTGCCATCCGTAATAGTTGTTTTGAATGTCCCCAAGAAATAGTAGGAGGGAGGAAGCAGTGGTGTGGTCTCTTACTCCCACAGGGACTTTTTCTACTAGCTCTGCTTGGAATCATATTCGTATTACTGCTCCGGCTGTGAGTTGGCATAATGCTGTGTGGTTTTCGAAGTCAATCAGATTACACTCGTTTATTGTTTGGTTGGCTATTCTTAACAGACTAGCTACTCAGGATAAGCTCCTTAGATGGGGTGTTATTTCTTCTATGTCCTGTGTGTTTTGTAGGGAGGATGGTGAAAACAGAAATAATCTCTTTTTTGGATGTAGATTTACTGCCCTTATTTGGGGAAAGGTGCTCAGGTTATGTGGGCACAATAGATTCCCTCGGTCTTGGGAGAATGAGCTTCTTTGGGTTACTTCTTGTAAGGGAAAGACTTTTTGTTCCACCATCAGGAGGATTGCTTGGGCTGCCACAATCTACTATATTTGGAGACAAAGGAATGCTAGGATTCATGAAAATTTGTTCATCACCTCTGATAATATTTTTGCTTTAATTTGTAATGATGTGAGAAACAAAGTGTCTAGCTTTCAAAATATTGTTGATAGTCTAGTAATTGGTTGTGATTTGCTAGATGAGGCTAAAGTTGTTTTAGTTGGTGAGCTTGCATTAAATGCAGTTCACATGTCTCAATCTCGTGGGGGTGTTGGTGATGTAGTTGGTTTTGAGGTGGTGGGATTTGATAAACCACGTCAAGGTGGTATTTCTAGTGGGTCCGGTTCTCAAGACTTTGGTATTCATGAGGGGGCCCGTCTATGGTAAAGTGGGAGCACGTGCTGGACATAATATTTCTTTGCAAAATAATGCTTTTTGTGATAATGGGTCTGTAACCGGTTTTGTAAATCAAGCTAAGGATAAGTCAAACTCGGTGGCTGCTCATCGTGCGGTTTCCTTTCCTTCTCATGATAATTTTATTAATTTGCAAATTGATGGGGCCGCATCTCAAGAAGGCTCTCATTTGATTCGTGGGTCTGGGTCTAATTCGCATGGTTTGAATAGTGGGAAGAAGATTGATTTGCTTATTGGTAGTGGAGCTGGTTTCCAAGATGATGTAGGGCTTAGGGCTTTTTCCTATTTCTAAGGTTGGGGGTGCTGACCGTGCTCACTCTAAGAATGGGGGTGCTGCCCATGTTGGTAGTGACAAGCTTATGCCATCCCAAACTTGTAATTCTGGCAAGCGGAGGGGAGCTCAAATTTTGGATTCTGATTATCCACCTTTAAAGCCTTCTTTTAATGGTTTTGAACAAGTGAATCCTCTTCCCTTGAAATCATCTTCTATAGGTCACAAATCTAATGAAGGGGCTGGAGACAATGTTCTATCAGCTCGGACTTGGAGTAGTCTTGTTCACAATCCTGCTAAGCATTCAAAGTTACTTCAACTTTCAAGTATGGATATTGGGGAGAGTAAGGAGGGTATCTTTGCAATGCCTTCCATGGTTATTGAAGAAGGCCAAAAAGAGTGGGATTTATCCATTTTAGGGTACGTTCTTGACAAGAACCTACCATTTCCTTTGGTAAGCAATTAGGCCTCTCGGATTTGGGGTGATGACATTTCTTTTTTTTTTGGATAATTTGGGGTAATGACATTTCCAAAGTGCTAAAATTTGATAATGGTTTCTTCCTTTTTCAAAGCTAGAAGCTCCGATGCGCTTGATAGAATTTTAATATTGCAGGAAAATTTTTGGTTCTCAAGAAGTGGGTCTCGGGTATGG
>JAESVK010052290.1:0-10685 GCA_017140935.1 Hamamelis virginiana | reverse complement strand
GAGAGAGAGAGAGAGAGAGAGAGAGAGAGAGAGAGAGAGAGAGAGAGTGGGAGAGAGAGAGAGAATGGGGGGAGATCAAGCAAGAATAGCAAGGAAGAAACCTAAGAACGGTATGGACAGAAAGGCTGGGAATGAATGGATTGTTTATGATGCAAAGTTCATGAGTAAAGTGCTTATGTCACATGTTTTATCATATCAATGGCTTGATAGTGTAATAAGAGCATCTCTAATGTGTTCCTATTTGGGACTGTCATTGCAAAATTTAGAAATCATAACAAAAAATGTACTCTAATGGACTAATATCCATAACTCCCAAATTTGGTAATGGCAATAATGCCCTCCCATATTTGAAAATATTTTTGATAATGGTCATCTCCTTCCAACTAGTCCACATCGGATTTTTTTCCAATTAAAGTCTATTGGAACACAATCATGCCAAATATGGGAGATCCTATTGGAGCACAATAGTACTAAATAATGGAGGAGCTCAAATCTTGGCACCGTAAGACTTCCGAATATGAAAAATAAAAGGCTCAAATATAATAAGAACTCCCCATTAAAGATGCTCTAATATCTAATCCTCCAATTTTATATAGTTATTTTACCTAGACTCCCAAAGTAATGCAGCTGGTTGACCACATCAAAAGGTAAAATTTATTTTATCTTCACTTAATATTTAGATAACAAATCAATTGGTTTCCGTAGTTTATTGGTCATACATGAATCATATATGACCCTAAAAATTTTATTGGTACAACATATTTAAGGTCCTAGAAAAAGAGCTCTCTGCCTCTCTCTATCTCTCTCTTTCTCTCTCAAAAAAAAAAGGGGGGGGGTGGATATTTCCATCCGATTTATTGGTACAACATATTTAAAGTCTCAGAAAATCTCTTTCTCTCTCTCTTAAAAGGTTGATAATTCCATCCGATCATAGAACCTGCCAGAAGGTCCACCATGAGGCATCAAAGCCAGCATCACTGGACCCTGAGCACCTTTTTCAACAGTGTACAATCCATTGTTGTGACTCATGTCTGTTTAAAAAAAAAACTAGGAGCAACAGAATTAATGCAGAAATCAGGAAACTCATGCGCCAAAATTCTTGTGTAGGCATTTAGAGCTGCTTTGGAGACAATGTAAGCAGCATAGTTCATTGGCCAGCCTTTGGTTTCCAACAAATCCTCCTTAAAATCCTTTAGGAGATCCTTCACCACTTCATCAACTCTCTCCTGTAAACCCATCAACACCACTAAATGCCTCCTTAGCCCTTTCATTTGTTACATTCTGAAAATGATTATACAATTAAATTAAAGAAATTAAAGGGTTGTTATTCTTATCATCCATAACTCAACTAATTAAGCAATTGCAGCATCAGATCCTACAATTTTGGCACCCACCAATTAAGAGCTGTAAAATTTTTAAAAATTTTGAAATTGCCCCCACTATGTTATTTGTAAAAATTAAAAAAAAAAAAAAATTTAAAAATTGAAACTAGTTTAGACTTCAATTAAGAAAGTTTTGAGATTCTTTTAAAAAGGCTAGGTGAAGAAAAAGGATTTGAATTGAATAGGTGTTTAGTCACTAGGTGATGAGGTCTTAGAGTCTTTCTCCACTAACCATCGATCTCTTAAATGGCAAGAAATATAATAGGGGGATACGATCATTACAACATATATTCCTATACATTTATTACAAACAATTACTCCATATTATAAAGTTTCAATCTGATTCGAGGATGACTTCTAACTCATTGCTAAAAGGTCTTCCAAGCGCAGTTGTAGTAGAATTCGTTTGAATTGAAGAGGCGAAATGATTTGGTGGTATGGTCAGTTTTTCTCCATCTCCTTCTAACATTTGGACAACAACATTCATTGGGAGGCGATCCATTGGATTCCACTGGATGTACCATAGTCCCACAGTTGCCAGTTTCTTTGCTATCTTAGTATCTCTCTCTTCCTTGATTCGGATTTGCAGCTCTTCACTTTCCTTCAAATGATTATAAATCCATTCTGGGAAGTACATGATTAGATATATGCAGTTTATAGTTTTTATTAAATTAAATTTGATAGTGTTAATGATTTCTTAAATGTTCGACCTGCTATCTAGTGTCCATGTATCTCCATTTTTCGAGTTCTAGCATTGTTGGGGAAATCCATCCAAAGTGGATGATGACAATTTTTTAATCGACAAATTAATTCAGATTTTTTATTTTTTATTTTTTTGGCTCTTAGATTTCACGCATTTGCACAAGTCATTTGGTCTATGGTATTAATTACCATTAATTAGTTGTGCATGGGACATGGTAGTCATTCCATTATTGAAGTTCTCACTTGTTTTGCTTGGTACGTAGGATTAAATAATTACCAGACAAGTTAAGCCAGTTTTAGCCATAAAACAAATGTCTCTTTTTGCTTAGTGCGGGTTCTTAATTAATTGGATAATATTGACACGTTAAGCACTTAAGCCATTTTGAGACAAATCGTTCCATAAATTTTTACACCATTGATCAAGAGTTTAGTTAGGCATGTAGATAAATACTAGCTAGAACTTGTTTATTTAACAAGGGGGGAAGAGCATAAGCGTATATCTAGAACAACAGAATTAATACAAAACATTCCCTCTCAAAATTTAATTGGTACAATATTTAAGGTATCAGAAAAAGATCTCATGTCCCGAGCACAAGCATCAATAGAAGAACAAAATGCATGGGGGTTCTAATACAACAAGGAAACATGTTCACTCTAAACAATCTCTTTTTAAAAAATAAAAATAAAAATCTGAGCTGGCAGAAAATTGTTTCTCAATTAATTTTACTTATACAAGGCTTGCTAGAGAGGAGCCAAACCCCATGAGAGAGAGAGAGACAGACCTGTGGGATAGTCTCCTTCAAAGTGCTTGCTAGAATGTTGCTGCACCCGCGAATGGATATGATTAAACTATTCATCAACTCCTCCAAGCCAGGAATCACAACTAATTTCGGTCAATTCTGAAGTTCTAGAATTGCAAATTTTTGAAATTTTGACACATTTGGTAATCTTTCCAAAGATACACAGTCTGTTGCTTTCAAGTTCGACAAACTTGTTGGTAGCTCTGGAAGTGATTGAAGACTTGCGCAATCATTCAACATTAGCTCCCGAAGTTTAGCACAGTTTCTGATGCCAGGTGGTAGGCTATAGATATCGTTGCCACTTATATCCAAATACTCTAAAGAGGATAGGCTCCCAATATCGATCTTTTGGGATAGCTTCATCTGATAGCTTGCAATTACTGAGTCCTAGTCTCGTTAAGGAGGTTAAACCCTGATAGCTTGCAATGAAGCTTTAGCGTAGGGTTATTTTTTCTGATTGCTCTGGGTGCTGTCTTGGTTGGAGTTTGGTCACTTGATCCGGTTTGTTGCTAGCTAGAAGGATTACCTTTTTGTGTCAAGGGCTTTTGGGAATGTTAAGCTTTGATTTGCAGCTTCTTGAATTCATGGGTTATATTGTTTGGGTCCTTTTTTGATAAGTTGTTTGGGCAGTACAAGGCTTTTGAGGTTGCTTGTTGTGGGGTGTCATTTGTCTTTGGCTGCGTGATTATTCAGAGTTTGTGTTTGTTTTTGTTTTTGGGTCCCCTGTGTAATGGTGGTTGGGGCTGGGTGGTTATGTTTGGGTGTTAGTTTTTCAATCTTGAGTTTGGGGTGATGGTGCTTTGGGGTTGCCATTATTTCTGTGTTTGTGGGTGTTTGGGTGGGTTTTGTTCTTGCTTGTGTTCTCTCTTTAATAAAATTCTATCTATTGCTTATCAAAAAAAAAAAGGAGGTTAAACCCTGTAATGAAGGCAGCAGTAAACTACTGGAATTTGGGCTTTCCATTTGCGATACCCAAGACCAAAAGATTGAACTATGAGAAACTATTAGAATGAGGTTAACCCCGTACAACCACATAAAGATAAATTCCTGATGTTTTTCAAATGAACTATGGAATGGGGTACTTGATCATCAGAGAACAAGGGAGATTATTCCTTGTTAATGATCAAGATTAATATATTTATAAAACTGCGTGTTTGTTAATCTCAGTTCAATTGCGATTGGTGAGCACGGGTGTCGAACCACTGGGAAATACGTATATTTAATATGAGAAACTATTATAATTAATTAAAGTGAAAGAATAATATCAATTTAGTTGGTGGTGGAAAGAGCTTCAATTGGGTTGAAGCGGAAAATGCTGATTTTAACAAAGCTGATTTAAACGCGATTAATTAGTGGAATGAGCGGAACTTGGGTGAGAAGTCCATTGAATATCAAATATGCAATTTAGTTATAAAATCCACGATATAGTAATTATGTATGGTGGTTCATTCAACTACAAGAAGGAATCCCCAAAAAGATGATGAATAACAGGACGGGCAGGTTTATCATTGAAAAGGAATGGAATATCGCTATCCACCTTAATTGGGGATAAAGCATGCTAGTTTGTTATTCATCCCAATAAGTACCATTGCATAATTATATAATTGCAATCACAGATATACAATTATATTATATTATATTTAGCAATAGTGTGCGGTAAACCTTCACAACTATGCAATCACATAATACAAATAAAGGGATGTTTATAAACTAGAAATGCATAAAGAATCCAACTTCATCCTCACCCAAGCTTGGAGTATTAGCTACACATCAATGGAGGAGAATATCCTTTATCCATGACAAGCTCTAAGGGGTCACGGGATGGAAAAGTAAAATAAAGCAGAACGTAAATGACTGAAGGAAATAAAGAAAAAGTGACTGAAAGAAATAAAGAAAAATGACGTAAGTAAATAAAGAAAATGGCTTAAGTAAATAAAGAAAATGACTGTAAAAGTAAAGAACAATTCTCAAGTGAGAATTGAGCAATGTATAAAAAGGAAAAATTGCAGAAATTAAAGTGCAGAAATTAAAGACTGAATAAGTAAAGAACAATTCTCAAATGAGAATTGAGCCATGCATAAAAGGAAAAAATTGCAGAAAAGTAAATAACATAATAAAAAGCAGAATTGAACTGTAAGATAAAGTCTATTGAAATTGACAGAGTAATGATTCAAAGCAAAAGTCTTGAACCCTCTTAAAGTCACAAGAAGCCTTGTATTTGAACCCTCTTAAAGTCACAAGGGGTACCCATGTTTTGTAAGGAGGGAGGACCTAAGCAAGATTGGGCTTGAATCCAAAAACCACACACGTGCGCCCGCCCGTCCTGGGTTGGGTTGGGTTGGGTCATTAGATCCAATGGGCCTATTCTTTTTGGACAAATCAATTTTGGATTTGGGCCTAGGTGTTGGATCTGGATCTGGAGCGGGTGCGCAGACTTAGGTCTGGAGCGGAGCGGATCTGCTGACCCGCGCGGATCAAAACGGTCAACAACCGTTTGGTGGTGACTTTTGAGTGAACTGGTGCAACCAATAGGTGCCTTTTGGCCCGAATTGGTGCGAACCCCTCTATAAATAGGGGGTCTGTCCAGACCAGAAGAACATAACTTAGAATACAATTACAGAATCGAAAATTTTCCTTCTCCTTCTCCTCTCGTGTGGGTTCGGGTTTTATTTTGCTGCGTTCTGATTGCTGCAGAAATTGAAGCGCAGTGTCTTGGTTCGTTTGAATTACATCAACGGTATTCTGCTCTATTTTCGTCGTGCATACGCAGGTAGAGGATCAACAGATCAGCCTCATTTTATCCTAAGGCGAATTTGCTGTCAACCCGGTGCACACATTTGGTGAGGACAAATATTGTCTTTAGGAAAGCGACATAGTAACGAGACTTGAGGCGTTTTATTCAACTTTGGAGATTCGTCAGACTACACCAGGTATTTTTCCAACAATGGTTGGATTAGATACTCCTATTGTGTATGTCATGTCTGTCAAAAATCACAATCCAACGGTTAAGGTTTTTGAAAAATGTAAATTTGAAAAACTATTACTTTTTTGTTTGTTAAAATGTTATCATTTTTTAGCAGTCAGTTTTCTCAGAAATCAACCGTTGGATCACTATGATTTTTGGCAGGCATGATATACATTATAGGAGTATCTAATCCAACGGTCAATTTTCCAAAATTTGTAGTGCAAGTGTCTCTACAAGAGGGCACCTGATGCAAGATGCATCAAGTGCATCTGATATTAACACCTACACACACACACACACACACACACACACTCAGTGTTTGTATATCTATATCAAGAATGGGAGCATCACCATCTAATTATTGAACAGTCTAAGTGTATGAAATTGTAAGTGTAAATTAAGAATATACTATAGCACCAGACTGTCTGGTGGCCCTAAGGGAACTTCTAAAATGGGGCCCTACGTAGTACATAATGACACAAATTTATTTTTATAATGTTTATATATCAAAAGTTATTTCTTATATGATAATGTTTCGATTAAAAAAAAAGTAATAAGAAATTAATACAAAAGCACGTCTAAAGTCCTAAATCAAAATCTAAAAATCTCAATCTCATAACAAAGGACAATAATATACTATAATACCAAGCAAATATGAAGTCCTAATTCCTAAATTAAAATCCTAAATAAAAAATTTCAACCCTATATCAAATAAATAATAATAAATTGAAAACAAAAGGATAACAATAAAGAAAAAAAAAT
Organism: Hamamelis virginiana; assembly: GCA_017140935.1. NCBI lineage: Eukaryota > Viridiplantae > Streptophyta > Magnoliopsida > Saxifragales > Hamamelidaceae > Hamamelis > Hamamelis virginiana. The sequence goes on along the minus strand of JAESVK010052290.1, from coordinate 4,074 downwards.
GGTTGCTTATTTGCTTTCTTTGAGATCTTCAAGTTAGGGTCCTTGGAGAGTGAAGGCTCTAGGTAGGAGGAACCAGAGGGTAAGAGATGGAGAAACAATTTTTTTATTTCCCACAAGAGACAAGTAATCAGCCAATCTAAGGGAGAGGAGAAGGATAGAGAAAGAAGAGGGAAAAAGAAAGGGAGACAAAAAGTCTCTTTCATATGCCAAAAAATAAAAAAGATAAGGCAATCTTCAAACTTTCTTTTGAAAGTTTCAGCACAGGGGAAACTACAAGTAATTAGAATTTAGAATTCTGATTTGGTGGAAGGCGGGCTTGTTTCAAACTTTCAGCATAGGCTTTAGAAATCAGAATTTGGGCCAATCTTCAAACTACAAGTCCAAGCCCAATCCTAAATATGGACCATGGAGAGGGGCCTCTCTTTTTTCACTGGAAAGTGGTATTTATGGATTATGGAGATTGGAGAGGGGATTTTTTTTTTTTTTTCCTATAGCTAATGGGGGCCTAACGCAGCTTGGGTTGCTTTAACTCAGAGCCGGCCCTGACTAGACACTTTAACCCGAAATTAAAAACCACCCTGATGTGTTATGCTTTGAGTGGTGAAGTTTCTTCTCTTAAACTGTTTTTCTCTTTTTCATACACCACTCAAACCACGACACGTCAAAGTGATTTTTAATTTCGGATTAAAGTATTGAGTGATATATAATTATTGATAAATTAATTACCTATCTGTGCAATGGAAGCCCTTCAATTTTCCGGCTTCTTTTAGAGCATCTCTCCACCTTGACATCTTGTCCATCGGGATACGCTTCTCATGTTCAAAAAATGCTTTTGCAAAAGGACCGTTTGTTTTCCGACATCCGATGGATCCACATGGTAAAATATAGGGACAACGAGCTGTTGGGCATTTTTCTTACACTCCAATATCTTCACAAGTTCCTCAAGACACCAACGGGAGGCCGCATAGTCTATTGAAAAAACGATTATTGAAATCCGAGAATCTTGGATGGCTTCAAGAAATTCTGTTGAAATATTTCCTCCTACTTGGAGCTCATTGTCATCTCTAAATACATTAATTCCAGCACCTTTCAAAGCAATGTAAAGATGGTCGGTAAAGTTCTTGCGGGTGTCTTTGCCTCTGAAGCTCAAAAACACATCATATCTTCTCCCTCGGCGTGAAAAAGAATAAGAAGAGGAAGAGGAAGCTTCGTGGAATTTCATGCCAGCCATAGAAGAAAAGGGGAGAGAGATGAAAGATTCCAGAGTAGAAGAAGAGGAAGAAGAAGGTTCATTGGATTTGTAGGCAGCCATAGAAGGAAAGGGGAAAGAGATGTCAGATTTGGGAGTAGAAAATACGCATCGGGGCGCAACGAAGAAGAAGATGAAGAAGGTTCGTGGGGTATGTTATATGTAGGCAGCCATTGGCCGGAACGAAGAAGAACAGGAGACAGAGATCTAGGATTTGGGAGTAGAGAAAATTTAATTGAGAGAGAGAGAGAGAGAGAGAGAGGTTCAGCTTTAAAAGAATGATGGTTTGCAGAAATTACGCGTAAAGACCTTTGATCACGCGTGAAAATGAGTACTTTTCTTTCTTCGCAGCAACCCAAAGATCAAAGCAAAGTGTGTTGAAGGGTCAAGTGGGCAAACTTTCGTCAATGGAAGCTGCCGTAGCCTAATCACGCATGCACAGTGAACTAATGAACCAAACTCATTGGACGGGATGGTAGATTGGAGTACTAACCTAAATAGTGAAAATGTTAGGAAAATGATATACCTAGCTCTCAGAAAGATTATTCCAAAAAGATACCCCGAATGATAATAAATAAAAGGTTGACATACATTTGGGATTTTTTTGGGACTATTGTTTGGGACATATATATCACATTAACTGAATTTTTTGAAAAGAATTGATTTCCCAAAAATAATTGGCAAATTATCAATTCATCTTGGACCCAGTCTATAGTTAGAAATTTCTTATATGGAATCAATTTCTTTTCACTCGGAGTGGGAGTTCCGACTTGTTAAATCTCTCTTTTTCATATGTAGAGGGTGAACTTTAATAGCTAGGAAAATGACTGGTGGATTACTAATTCAATCCCCATGTGATTCTCATCCTATATTAATAATCCAATTTCTATTATTAATGCCCTTAAACATTAACAGAATTTATTATGCTAGATTGTTGAGGCTGTCGAGAATCACGCCTCTTAAATCAATGATCATAAGATCAAACTGTGGCATTCCCAAATTGTCTTATGAACTTCTAAATTAATTTATTTAAAAAAAAAAAAGAAATAGTAATAGACTGGATACTATCTAATTTAGTTATTAAAATTTTCAAACTGACCCTTAATTAAGAGGGACAATGAAAACAAATGTATTAGAAGGAACTTACGGGCCTGTTTGAAATTTTCACAACTGACCAGCCAAGGTCTACTTCTTTAACGTTTCTGATTTTAAGTTGATTTGAACAAAATTATGCTTATTTCTTCTATTCAAGATAAATGTAATCAGGTTTACAGAAAAATTGGAGTTACAAAATAAAACTCAATTTTCTAGGCCTTAAAGACGTAAGAGTGTCTAATCCTTCAAGATGCATGAATCCACAATTTTCTAGGCCTTAAAGACGTAAGAGTGTCTAATCCTTCAAGATGCATGAATCCATGATGAGGAAACAAAACAATCAGAAGTCAAAGTCAAAGTCAAAGTCCATTCATCTTGTGACGAAATTTCCTATGCGTGTCAAACTAAATTATCTTCATGATCCATTCAAAGACAGGTCACCATTTGATCGGATAGTTCCTCCCTTAGACTTATCATATAGGTGGACCCCCCACTTCTTGACCTTATAACTAACTCTTATCTTCCCTTATCTGCAGGACCTATTAGAAATCAAAGTCAAAGTCAAAGTCCATGCATACATTAAGCAAGTTTTTTTCCCAAATGACCTTTTAAAAAAAATATATACAAGTCTGACCTCCATTCAAAAATATATACAAGATTGACCCTCTGACCGGGTCAAAAGGCATAAACCGCTGTTAGAAACAGCGATTATATAATACCACAAAAAATTGTTGTTTGAAACAGCGGTTTTACATGCACAAAAAATTAAAAATAATTTATTCTCTCTCCTCAATCAATGTGCTATATATGACTCTCTCTCCTAACCTCCCGTCAACCTCCTCTCTCTCTCTATATATATATAAATATAAATATATTATTTGTTTTTTTCAAAGCAAGCCTCTCTCTCTCCACTGACACATTTGTCCATTTTCTTTTTTTTTTCTTCTCTCTCTCCCTCTCTCTTCACTGTCAGACCATTTTTTTTTCTCCTCCCAAAACTCAACCCAGCTCCCCAATCTCTCTCTACACTCTGACAGATTGAACAGAACATTTTTAAACTTGGTAATCTCAGTTCCTAAATACTTTTCAAGATATAAAGGTGGTACCTGTACATGGACTCTTTATCTTCTTATCATATATGTCATAATATGCAGGCAAACTGTAACAATGCATCCCCAGTTGCACAACAAAATATTATGAATGATAGAATTGACTTCTATCTTTTGGTTGGCTGCTTCTGATTTTAGTATATATCGGGAAAATTTCAACATCCATGAATCAAAATTGATAATATCAAGCGGATAAGCATGAAAAATTCCACATAGTGGAGTACAAACCAAAATACATGAAAGGAAAGCACAAAAATTGCAGTCTAAGTATTTCTACAGATTCGAAACGGTAAATTGCAGACCATAATCCAGAGATTTATTTGTGTGACAAACAAACTGTGGTTGTATGATTCATCAAATTGTCACCAATTCTAAACCTGATCAGCAAATTCAACACACATCATGGGAATAGAAGGGGGAGGAGCTGGGTTGAGTTCTGGGAGGAGAAAAAAAAATGGTCTGGCAGTGAAGAGAGAGGGGGAGGAGAAAAAAAAAAGAAAATGGACAAATGTGTCAGTGGAGAGAGAGAGAGAGAGAGGCTTGCTTTGAAAAAAACAAATAATATATATATATTTATATATACAATAATTCTATAGTAAGGCCGGCCGTAAGAAAAAAAGT
>JAESVK010052283.1:536-10758 GCA_017140935.1 Hamamelis virginiana | reverse complement strand
AGTTAGGATTAGAATGGACAAATAATTTTCTGACTAAATTATGGAACATTATTGTAAAGGATGCTAAGGGTGTGGGTTTTCTCTTATGTATTTGATCTATTAATGAATTTTTTTTTTTTTTTTAAAAAGGTAACCTGCCCCGAATATTTATGTATATATAATTTTTTTAAATTTTTTTTTTTTTTGTTTATTCATAATATTTAGAGTTTTAAGATTTTTATCCTTTCTATTTTTCTTTCTATTCTTTTCACCAAGTTAGTGTGTATAAATATATATTTTAACTACAAATACTTATAATCCAAGATTGAAATAAAATTTGTTGAGATTATGGTTATAGTTCATACAAAAATAAAAATTATTGAAGGTAAAAAAAAAATTTAATTATTTTTTCAAACCCGATAGAACAAACCCGTCCCGTCCCGGCCCATCCCGCCCCATTTTAAGTTGGGTTTGGGAAAATGTTTTTATTCATTAGACGGGATTGGAAAAATAAAAATCCGTCCCGTTGACGTCCCAATTCCCAAGCAGGATGCGCTCCCTTCCCGTCCAAAACTATGCAGTTTCATGCAGTTGATGGTTGAGATTGACTAAAAAAATCCAAGCATCTATATTGTGCCACATCATATAAAAAAGTCAGCTGTAATTTTCTCTCATGAGCACCAAGGCAGTTAGATTCCTTCTAGATTCTCTCTCTCTCTCTCTCTCTCCAACTTTTTGTGTGGAGGAAAGAACAGGTGGCAGAGATTAAAGAGAAAATCAGACAAATTTGGGTCTTAATTAATATTGTCTGATTGGGATGGCATGGTTTGAGAAACCTAACAACATATATTTTGATAGAACAAATCTCAATTTATCACAGAACCTATATTTTGATCAACAAACCGCGCTTGACTCTGTTTACTGGCTTAAACAGAGTTAAACAGAGTCAAAGTGACAATTCACTTGGCAATCTATCACTCTGGGCAACAATGATTATCAAAAATTAATTTGCTCTCATGGGCAACAATGATTATCAAAAGTGGGGAATACATAAAATAAAAAATAAAAATAAAAAAATGAAAAGTGAGGGGGCCATGCCCCCTTCCCTATACCTTGGTTCCGCCCATGAAAGTAAATGTGAGCACACCAAACTCTCCTATTGGCTTTATATAATAGTATAGATTAATCCAGATTTCATCCAAGAAAATACAATAGTATATATTAATGTATTACGTATATGAAGAAGCCTGCATCAGATTGGGTGATTGATTCATGAATACCTAGACATTAATTGTCATTGTTGTAGCTAGAGAGATATATAGCTAGATAGGAAAGTCATTGGTCAATATTATATATATAGTACGTACGTTATTCTACTTCTTAAAACCAAGCAGGATCAATCGATTAACTGATGTGAAAGTTTAACCTAGTTTATAAGTACTACGTTTTATATATATTATGAAAATTTGAATTTTTGTACAAAATTTTCAACTAAATTAAAGAAACTTGAAATATAGAAAGGATCGGGTTCCCTTACCTATCTTTTTTATCACTATTTCTACCACTCGTTCTTAAAACACCAACACCTACGTATCATCTTCTAATCATGTATGTGTTCGCTCAGGAAATCTTCAAGGTGGCAACTGCACACGTATGGTTTGAAGTGGGGGGCGTGCCAGAAAGGTTGACCTTACACCGTTTCAAGGTAACAGATTGGTTCGAAGTTAATCGAGCCAAAATATATTAATCAGGCAATTGTGAGAATTCGGTTTTGCCTCAATGAAGAGGACTTTAAATTAACAGTATAAGGCAAAATAATTGTAAATGACTCGAAATGTAACAAGTAAAGCAATAAATAAAATACTTCGAAGAAACCACATAATTATATTATTACCTCCATTTCTGGTACAGCAATTATACACTTCTGTTAAATTCCTTCGAAGCAATCAGACAGAAGAGGATAGAAGAGATAAGGGAGAGAGAACTTAGACGAAAAGGATAGAGAGATAAGGGAGAGAGATCTTAGAAGAAAGGAAAGAGAGTATGGGATGAGAAAAGAATTTCTAAGTTAAGAGATACATTGAGGTGAGGAGAGATAAAGAAGAGATATGCATAAAGACGTGTGTCTTGTGAGGTCGTGGACCATTTGCATGGAGAGTTCTTCATTTATTTATAGACTTGAAGGGTAACTGCTTTCCATTCGTGTCCAATTAGGTGTTGACAAGTGTCATAAGCCTCTGTGATCCAATTGAAATCTTCATATCTTGCTTCGTGAGAAAGCTTTGCTTCAATATGATTGGCTTGAAAGAAAAACTGCTTAACCGTCTTCACACCAATTACGGATTGACACCTGCCCAACAGCACTGCTGATCTTCTATTTGAATGATTGAATGTTCTTATTTTAAATCCATGATCTGATAACTGCTATTTAATTTTTAAATAGAAAACTCACCACTAAACTGGCGGTTATAGGCAGTTACTTTGGTATATTAATCTAGTGCAAAGCATTTCATTATATGCCTTTCCTCATTGGCTCAAAGAACTGAGACTGTCTCTTGTTAAAAATATTTTGCCACGTGTCCAGATTTCATTGGGCAGTTATTTTAATGGTAAACGGTATGTTAACAATAAACATCACAGTTTTTTACAATAATATTTTTTAAAATCTGACCATTCGATCATTGTGATTTTTAGCATGCATATGACATACATAAGAAGGGTATTTAATCCAATAGTCGAATTTCTCACAATTAATATAAGCTGGGACGTAGCCAAGATTTATTGCTAGGGTGGGCGAAACTCTAAAAAAATGAAATTTAAGGTTTCATCTTTTAAAAGTAACATGAAAAGTATCTATTAAATAAAGCTGCTAATATAAGGTGCACTTAATGCAAAATGCTTCAGGTGGCCTCTTCTAGAGCTACTTCTTGAGCATATTTTCTAAAACTGACCGTTGGATCTGATGTTCATTTTATGTATATCATGCCTGCTAAAAATCACAGTGATCCAACGGTTGGTTTCTGAAAAATGTAACTTTGAAAAATTGTGGCTTTTTTATTCTTTAAAATGTCACCCTTTTTTCACAATCGGTTTTTAAGGAACCAACCATTGGATCATTGTGATTTTTGGCAGACATGATATACATAAAAGGAGCATCAAGTCCAACGGTCAGTTTCTGAAAATATGCTCAACAAGTTGCTCTAGAAGAGACCACCTGATGCATCCCGTGCACGTTATATTAGAAGTTCTGATCTATTAAAACTAATAAATTATCTATATTTAATGCACAAAAACATTAGTAAATGAAACTTAATCATCAAAAAATAATTCATATTAATAAAATATTCACTAATCGATTACAATTGTCCCCTTCGAATCTTCATTTTTTGAAAGTGTTGTATGATAACCTCTTTATCAATGCCATCAAGTATGTCTTTCTCAATATATTCAATCAAGCTATCATTTATCAATTGATCGTCCATTCGGTTAAGCAATTGACTCTTCATAATTTTCATTGCAGAAAATGCCCTCTCTACAATGGTAATCACAACTGGGAGGGTAATTGTCAATCTCAAAATCAAGTAAACTAATGGATACACTATGTTTTTTTTTTTTTTTTTTCCAACCATTTTTTGAGCTAAAGCACCAATCTCTTTCAATTGTGAAAAGTCACTAAAAGAGCGCATATCAACAACATAATTCTCAAGTTGATTGTCAAGCATAGCAAGATCGAATGCAGAAAAATCTGTTTGATAAAGTGTAGCTAAGCGAATCAATTGTTGCTTGTTAAAAGCAGAAAAAGAATCATTTGGCCTCAATCATGACACACTAAGAAGCAATTCAGTATTTGCCTCAGTGAAACGACTATTAAGCTCAAGAAGTTGTACATTAATGACGGAATAAAATAGCTCAATGCGATAGTGATATAGATTTTTTTTTCTTTTTCTTTTTTTCCTTTCAGAATGTCAGGGTGGACAGTTGCCCACCCTTGCCCCATGCTAGCTACGTCCATGAATATAAGACTCAAAAACTATATATATTTGATTCAGTCGTCACAAATATTTGCAAGAAGATAGTGCTGGATTATCCTTAAAGAAGATCACCATCGATTAATTGTGGTTGAAGCTTAATCTGAAAAATGGATCATAGCCAAATCAAGAAGCCAATCAAGGCCAAATTAACTCAAGATTTTATCAAAGATCAATGTTAAAATGCAAAAAGTATGATCAGTATATAAATCTTGAGGATCACTCACCGGCCCTTTGTAGGTTGTACACATGCAGAAATCATATATCTTGGATCCATTACGTATGATGGACAAAAATCAATCTAAATAGTTTAGACACGAGATGCGGCACACAAAACTGTTTATTTATATATATAGAAAATATATATATATATATATATATATATATAGCAAGTTTCACCTGTGTATATATGATCAGCTGTGTCCTCACGACCAAAGTCTTGTTCCAACTATAGCAGTACTGATCAGGTAATTAAGATTTAGGCATGATTAAAGAGAAGAGATAATGATGGACAGAGAAAAGAACAGAAGAGGAGGGATATGGAGATTTGGCTCTGCCTTAGGGAACCTTTGTAGTTGTGTTAATTATATAGAAACTTTTGGTGTGTTGCGGATCTATTTATAGAAAGCATGGACCAATTGCACTTTAGGAAACCTTTTACCTTTAGTTTGCAAGGTTCACTACGCCACGTCCTTTACGATTGCTTAATTTATAAGGTTGGAGAGAGAGAGCCCAATTTTACTAGGATTAGGATTGGACAATCAAAAACATGTGATATATATATATATATATATAGACCAGAGATGCTAATATAAGGCGCATCTGACGTGAAGTTGTGTCATTCTGTTAGGGCACTTGTAGGACTTATTTTGAAAAAACCGCCATTAGATTAGAATTACATCTTAGGTACACCTAATATTAGCATCTCTAATACACAATATCCAATATAGGATTATTTGGCCAAAAGCCCGCAAACGAGAACACTATCATATCTAGTCAGGTAATTTACCCAAGGATATTACTTTGCGTCTTTCTCCTCAATCTTATCAAGATGCTTTGTGCTCTTTGAGAACTTAGAACTATAATTCAATTTTTTACAGGCACTGCAATACACAACATGTTAATTTTTTTAAAAATGCTAATATTACCAAAAATCAAATAAATATGAGATTAACATATGGAAGTAGAACTTAAACGCACACAATTAATTATGGTGTCAAAAAGTGCCACATCCACTTTATTGCCTAGTGGATTTAAAAAAGAACTATGATGTTGATCTTATGGTCCTTACTTAACTCACTCGAAAGCACTAATACAAAAACCTGTTGTGGCCTCAATTAACTACCAATAGAAAGACAAGTGAGCTCGTTGCACTGCAAGAAATTTGAGTTTTAGCAACAACAATTGTTGCAGCTAAAACTCAATAAATTGCCACTAAAACTTTTAGTGGCAATATTTTTGTTGCCACTAGGTCACGGAAAATAGTGCTGTCACTAATACTTTTAGCCACAATGGTGCAAAATTGCCACTAAAAGATTTTCCTTTAGCTGCAATAATAATATTGCCACTAAATGTCAATCAATCCTTTAGCTGCGACGATTAATATTGCCATTAAATAACACAAAATTTTCCACTAACTATATAATAATTGCCACTAAATCACTTCATCAATTATAAAAAATAACAAGCTTTTAGTGACAACTTTCAGTTGCGGCTAAATGTTATACTTTTAGCTACGCCTTAAAGTTGCCACTAAAAAAATGAGTATATATATGGGTTTGGAAGAGAAATGGTATTGCAGATAAAGATTGCCATTAAGTTGAGACTTTCATTAAAGCATGAGAAGTCATTCAATAGCCACTAAACACGCTAGTAACAAAACAAGAAAAATTGGCTTTAGCAACCAATATTTAGTAAGGATCGAAAAAATCCTTAATAAATGTTCATTTAATAAGGATTATCATTTAGTTAGGGTCATCCAATAATTCTTACTAAAAGTCATTTTTAGTAAGCATGATCCTAACTAAATGTCATTTTTTAGTACTAAAAGTTGCCAAAAATTTTTTTAACAAATTCTTTAAAAAAAAAAAAAATATCAAACAAGCTAATTAACTAAAAATACTTTGTAAATAAAGTATTCATTAATATATCAAAATATCAATGCATTCAGAAGGATGTGAACAGATAAGCTTAAGGGTGCACATTAGTTTTCCTTCAATACTCCGTATTAAAATACTTCGTTGGATGGGATAATTTTTTTTTTTTTAAAAGAAAACTTGAAAACACACTCTCTCTCGCTTGTACCCGAAGGCTTCACTCTCTCTCCCTCATCTCATCTCCAAAATGGGCTAGGGTTCAAATCTGGTTCATCGAATTCGTTTACGCCGGGAGTGGATAGGATTTCTCTCTCATTCCAGGTTGGTTCAAATCTGTTTCAGCTCTTTTTCCTTAAGCTTTGTTTCAGGTTGGTTCAAATCTGGTTCGAATCGGATTTCTCTCGCTCGATCTCTGTGATTAATTTACATCATGATTGGATTTGTTTTGTATTTGATCTATTTCTCTTTATGATTCGTCTTAGATCTGTCTCAGATATGTGATTGTTTTCATTCTTGTGTAATTTTCATGTATTTGGCCAGATTCATTTTAGGTTTTAATTTCTGTGTTCTGTGTATTTGATTCATAGTATTTAGCATCTAATTTAGTTGATTGAACAGGTTTTCACTTGCTTTACTATTACTGTGTATTTATTTGTGCTGCTTGCTTTAATCTGGTTTGCTAATAATACAAGATTCTCCAGCCGACGAATAACTAGCCAGTAATTTCTGTGTTCTTGCTTTACTGTGTATTGTTTTTTGTTGTTGCATTTTTTCCCTCCTTATTGAAGATTGAATCAAAACTGTATTTTCTAAATCTTATCTAATGTTAAGCTTATTTGTGTCTTTGATATACTTGAGTTTTGTTAAATGCTGATCTTGTGTTAATGATGCACGCAAGCTGTTTGATGAGATTCCCCAATGATTTTTGGGCAGTCTACAAAGAAATCTTCAGAGTTTATGGGTGGGTAGCATCACTCTGAAGTACCCCCTAACTCTGATTCAATATGGGTAACACAGAATAGAGGTGGATTATGCTCCCAGTTGGTGGCTTTCAATAGCAACTGGGATTATGCTCCCAGGGATTATATAGTAGTTGGTGGATTATGCTCCCAGTAAAAGTGAGCTGGTTTCAATTATCTATTGCTTTTGTTGCCATCCTTAGATAAGAGAGTCCAAAGATTGATATCCTGATGGTCCTTATGGATACTGAGAAACCATAAGAAAATAAAATAAAATTTGTAGTATCAAACCAGTTTTACGAGATTCCGAATCTTCATTTCATTTCCTAAGATTTCTCAGTGAAAAAACAAAAAGAGTATTTGCTTCTTATGCTCTACAAAATAAAATTTGTAGTATCAAACCAGTTTTACAACCCATTCTCTCTCTCTCTCTCTCTCCCCTTATATATGGAAATATGGAATGCTGGCATTATAATGCCATATGTGCTGAATGGTTGTTTTGGTGATTTCTAACACTCTGGTTTCTTAAACCAGTTTCATTTGCATCCAGCTGGACAGAAATATTAGAAGACAAAATTATTCCCAGACTTAAGTAACAGACTTTTGGCTTATTATATGTGAAAGATGCTAGGGCCTAGGGGTTATTAGGTTTTACAAAGAAGGGCATGGCAGCCATTTACAAATTACCATGTCCAGATTGGACCTACAACTATGGGTTTTAATGTAAATGAGCCAAGAACTTCTTGAAGAATTTGTTAATATTATCTTAATTATGCTGGTTTATGATCATATTAAACTTCCAGCAAGAAAAATTGATTGCTTGTTGAATACAGATGTTGGATGCACACGTTCAGATTAATTAATAGGTCTATTTGTCAAATTTACAAATTCACTTGTTATTCATAGAATAATGGTTTAGGAAGAAGCTAGACACCAGAATTACTAGTTTTCTATTTAGTAAAAATTGTGCCAGCATGTCCGATGCAAAAGTTACTTTGGTTTCTGTATTATTGTAGGGAATTCACGAGAAGTCTGAAATAAATCCATTAAGTTGTTCTTGTTGAGAGTTCTTAATAGAGATTTTATCTCCCCAAAAAGGTGCTATCGGCCCAATGTCATTTTTATGTCCAAAGTTGTTTTTTGTGTTTTGTGAAATGGGTTAATCGAACTGGGACATGACTACTTTTTGGTGAAGATGTGGACATGTGGTAGGTTAGACTTGGTATAATACTAGTAATTGTAACAGTATACAACCCAACAACTTTTGCTGAACTTTCTTTTTGAAGGTTGCTACGGATTTGGACTAGTTAATATCCTGTCGTGCACTTAACATGGTCTTGTTTTATATGTTTAAATTGCTTTTTTCCCTTCATCAAGTTAATAATCAAATATTGTTTGCCTTGAAGCAGATTTTGAAAAAAAATGTGCGAATCATCCACTTCTCTTGACGAAGAGAGTTACTGAAGATTTACCAAACGAGATGAATTCAACACTAAATCAGGATGACCTTGGTGCGGCAGAAAAATTGGCTTTCTTGTACATTGGAACATTTTTTTTTTTTAAATGTTGTTCAATTGTTGAGTCTTTCAAAATGTATGTCAAAGAACCATTTAAAATTGTAAATAAAAGTTCTCATTTTTGTATGGTTGAGAATCATTTAAAATTAGGTCTTTCAAAGTTTTTCCAATAATTTTATTCTACTAATTATTTTATTTTATTTTTATCCAAAACTTTTAGCAAGGGCCTTCGATCCTCACTAAAGGTATGTTGATCAATGTTGCTAAAGAGTCTGTTTTAGTAAGGGTCATGGTTGTTGCTAAAGGTTTTAGCCACGGTATGCTTTAGTAACGTCTAGTACGGGTCGGCTGATCCTAACTAAAGGTTTTAGCAATCCAAAATTGGGTTTTAGTAAGGAATGTCGACCCTTATGAAAGGCAATTTTTCTTGTAGTGTAATTAATCAACCTGATATATCATCAAGAAGGAAAGAAAATTAAACCACAGGTAGTGTTATCTTGTTTGTTAAGTGTTAAGCAAAGACTTAGCACCTATATGCAAAGAGAAGGCATTCCTTCTCAGGTAGTACAAGCAAAGAAAATATTGCCTTTAAACATAGCAATATCTGGATGATCCCAAATTTCGACATTGCCACTAGTCAACCAAAGCCAAGCCTCTACTCAACCACAGCTAACAAGTCATCTGCTTTACAGAAAAATGAATTCATTAAGAGAAATGTAAGGTGTTAATTTGGTTCTGGATCAACAACAATTAACAAGGGGGCAAACGATATCAAGTAAAAGAAGTATTCCCACAATTCAAATGGCATGCAAGGGTCTGAAGCAACTAGTATAAATTTTATCAGGAATACAAGAGCAATAAAATATTGTTAGCAAGCTAGACATGACTTCATGAGCATTCCAACAATTCAAAGTTTTATTGTTCAGTCCAGCACTAATATGAACAGCCTGTTCAGGCATGTATCGAAGGGAAAATTCTTGTTGAAAACAAATCGTATACATTTAGAAGATCGAGTTAATCTACGCAAATATAACAAGATACACATTAGATATTTGGAACAACCATTGATATATAAGAAGCTCTTTGTAGAAACTAGCTAGGGGATAATCTGCAGTTTGCTTTAGCTTAAATGTAATAATTGCTGCATCAACTCACAGAAGCATAAGATATATTAAAGAGATGATCAGGTTAATCTCCATTCTTTTCTTTCAAGTATGAAATGCCACTAGATATCGATGTATGCATGCATGGCAACAGATGGATAATATATAATTTTTTCTAACAATTACAAAATCTTTACTTGCTCAGGCATGCCTATCTAACCAAAGCAACCAACCAATCAATCCGGTTTTTCACAATAAGAAATCTATTGACCATTGGTCGAATAATGAAAATTCTTACATAAACATCATAGCTTGTTTCAGTAATATTTTTGAAAATCTGACCATTCGATCATTGTGATTTTTAGCATGACATGCATAAGAAAGTTATCTAATCCAATGATTGAGTTTATCAAAATTAATATTAGACTTAGAAACTATATTTGATTGAGTCACACATGTACATTTGCAAAAAGATAGTGCCGGATTATCCTTTTATATATATATATATATATATATATATATATATATATATATATATAT
>JAESVK010052277.1:0-32220 GCA_017140935.1 Hamamelis virginiana | reverse complement strand
TAATTGCTTCTTGTTTCATCATATCTATATTCCATTAAAATAGAGAGATGCTCTGTTGTGCTTTGCTCTTTTGGCAAAAACTGATGCATAAACCAGTTTCCAAAGGTGGGTTTTTCTAGAAAAATGATGTGTTTTTTTATAAGACTGATGCGAAAATGCATAAGTTTTTATAGTTATGATTTAGTTTTATAAGAATCCACCAGTTTAATGAGAAACATATTAGTTTGTTTTTTAATTTTGTAGAAACTGATTCATTTGCAGGAAACTGATGCATTTGAATTAGTTTTCTAATGTGATTTTTTTTACTAAATTGATGTGTTTTTTTATAAAACTGATGCAAAAATGCATCAATTTTAATAGGCATGCGTCAGTTTTATAGGAAATTATCATTTTAATGAGAAATGCATCGGTTTGTTTTTTGATTTTATAAAAACTTGTACATTTTTTGAAAGCTGATGCGTTGTAAATTGGAACTTTTGAATAATGCGAAAAGATGATGAGACTTTTGGATAAAAAAAGAATTCAAATAGGAACTTTTGTATAATTTTTCCCAAAAAAAAAAGGGAAGACATTCCATTCAAATCAGAACTTGCTAAGATACGATTTTGGTATTATTCTACCGTATGCTTTAATTTGATTTTGATTCTTTGAATGTAGAAGAGTTAATTAGATTTCTTTGTGTAGGCATCTTGTTGTGGTGGATTGGTCAAGCTTCTTATTTTAAATGGGAAAAGGAAAATAATCTTACTTTTTAGAGCAATGTTCATATTGTGATTTCTGGTCATGTGATCATTGAATTGTATTTTAAATGGAGGAAAAGAAAAACACTGCTTATTTTTTGTCCTTATTAAGAAAGTGGTGTCATTGTGCATAGGCCCTGTGTCATATCTCACCAAGGACTATTATCGAGAAGTAGATTGTACGTGGAGAAACCACTTTAAATGGTTACAAAGACTTTTCTACTAAAAAAATGGAGCAAGCGTTGCTGCATTAGCTGTTGGGACCTGTGACTTAAACCTTCCATCTGGACATGTCATGAAATTATAAAACTGTTTATTTATGCCAGGAATAGTCAGGAACATTATTTCGGTTTCAACCTTAACTTGTTCTGGATATGAATTTGTTTTCAATAGGGATAGTTGTACTATTTCTATTGGGAATAAATTTTTCGGTTCTGCCATAGATTTAAATGGTTTATATTTCTTAAACATGGATGGTAGTGTGAACTGCTTAGAGGATAGACATGATGCCAAGAGGCATAAAAGACCTCGAGATGAGAAAGACTCAACCTATGTATGGCATTTGAGATTAGGTCATGTTAGTGAGGAGAGGATTAACAAGTTAGGAAAGGATGGGCAACTGAGCTCATATGTACTTGTACCCTTACCTACTTGTGAACCTTGTCTCATGGGTAAAATGACCAAATCGCCCTTTACTGGTCACAGTGAGAGGGCAGGAGACATACTGGGGCTGATACATTCTGATGTATGTGGACCTTTAAATAAGGTTGCCAGGGGTGGTTTCACCTACTTTATTACCTTTACCGATGATCACTCACGGTTGGGGACTGTGTATCTTATGAAACACAAGTCTGAATCTTTTGAAAAGTTCAAAGAATTCAGAGCTGAAGTAGAGAAACAAACTCGCAAGAGTATTAAAGCTCTTCGATCAGATCGAGGAGGAGAATACTTAACCACTGAGTTTTTAGATCATCTGACTGAGGCTGGCATATTATCACAGTGGACTCCTCTTGGTACACCTCAGCTGAATGGTGTATCTGAAAGAAGAAATCGTACTTTGATGGACATGGTATGATCGATGCTGAGTTACACTGATATGCCAATATCCTTCTGGGGATATGCATTAGAAACAGCCGCTTATCTATTAAATAGGGTTCCTTCCAAATCTGTCCCTAAGACACCCTATGAGATATGGTATGGGAAGAAACCAAGCCTGAAGCATCTAAAGGTTTGGGGTTGCGTTGCATATGTTAAGAACCTAAATGCAACAAAACTGGAAGCTAGGTCCGACAAGTGTAGGTTTGTAGGGTACCCAAAAGAGTCTTTGGGATACTACTTCTATCACACTAGCGAAGAGAAAATATTTGTTAGTAAGTTTGCTGTCTTTCTTGAAAGAGATTTCATACAAGAAGGAGGCAAAGGTCAAGTGATAGATCTCGAGGAATTATCCAAGAGTAGGCAAACCAACACTGATACCACACCTGCCCCTGTTGAGGCAGTTCCTACTGTTACACCACTACTTCGTAGATCTGGTAGAATATCTGCTCCTCCTGTGAGATATGGGTATCTCCATGATTTTAGTGAGGAATTGTTACTTGGCGACAAGGAACATCAAGATGATCCTACCACTTACGAAGGAGCGATGTTGGACATCGACTCGAGAAGATGGCAAGAGGCCATGCAATCTGAAATGGATTCAATGTATTCCAATGAAGTCTGGACTTTAGTAAATCCACCTAAAGGTATAGTACCTATAGGCTGTAAATGGATTTACAAAAGGAAGATAGGCTCAGATGGATAGGTAGAGACCTACAAAGCTAGGCTAGTGGCAAAAGGGTATAATCAGAAACAAGGTGTTGATTATGAGGATACTTTTTCGCCGGTAGCCATGCTGAAATCGATTAGGATCTTGCTAGCTATAGCAGCATACTATGACTATGAGATATGTCAAATGGATATAAAGACCGCCTTCCTTAATGGAAACATTGAGGAAGATCTTTATATGGAACAGCCTAAGGACTTTATATCCAGTGGTGAGGACCACAAGGTATGCAAACTACAGCGGTCCATTTATGGACTAAAGCAAGCTTCTCGAAGCTGGAACATCCGATTCAACGAAGCGGTCAAGGAAAAGTTGGTGGAGGTCACAAATTCACATTATTCCACATGAGACTGCTGAGGCAAGTTCATAATTGGTTACAAAGACTTTTCCACTAAAAAATTGTCACAATCAACAATTATCAAAAGACTAAGATGGAAAATGTCAGATAAAATTTTTTATGATTGTATCAAAAATCTGAATTACAATTTTGTCTTCAAGATAAAAAGAATTAAATTAAAAAAAAAAAAAGACTATTTCAATGTGTAGCTCATAAATTTAGTAGAATTTCCTACTCACTAGAAAAAAAAAAAAAAAATACTCAAATCAAATCATGAGAATAATAAGTGGGGACAATCTTAAAATTGATAGTCCAAAGTGAAAGTTGATACAGGTTGCCTATTCTTCTTATTCACATAGGGCCAATTTAGCAATAGCCATTAGATAGATGATGTTCCCAAACAAATATGTGATTGCTCTCTTGCTTCTTGGAAGAAGTTTGATTGTCTCAATCAATGCCGAATTATGTGAATGTTTATTTTTATGCATTGTGAAACTGCAAGGAAATGCATCTTTTGGCTAAGGGTCTAACAACTACATTTAAGTCTTCCTTTGAAGTCAGTCAACGGCCAAAACTATAATCAAACAAAATTAGTGGAAAAAAATAAAATAAAATAAAATAAAGAAGATACAGCATTGATACAGCTGTAGAAGGGAAAAAGGAAGAAAAAAAACGCATTGATAATAATAAATTTTGGGGGTGTTTACCCATAGGTCGTATTTATAAGTATTGTTTATCCAAAAATTCCCCCATCTTTTCACTTTACCCAAAAATTGTTTTTAATAAGAAACACATCAGTTTGTTGTTTGATTTTATATAAATTTATCATTTTGTAGAAAACTAATGTATAGAAGCAGTTTTTTGGAAGTGCTTGAAAAATTAATACATAGATAAGTTTTTGGACTTTTGGGTAAAAAAAACTTAAAGTTGGACTTTTTGATAAAGTGAAAAGATGATGAGACTTTTAGATAAAAAAGAAACTCAAAATAAAACTTTTAGATAATTTTTTCTAAATTAATTTTTTATGACGACGGAATCCAATTTTGTGGAAGCTAGCAGCATGGAGCTAGGGAGACAGAAAATCTCCATTCTATATTTGTAATTTACTTTTACATTTGGAGCATATGAGAAACTAAAAAGGACTATGGAAAGAAATTATTAAAAAAAAAATGATCAGCTCTAACATGGAGCAGTCCATACTCTAGAGATGAGCAGAGCCTTAGAAAGTAGAAACCGTAGTCTTTTTTCCTTCAGTTAATTCTAGAAAGGACTATGAATTCTCTTACTTTCAGAGAAAAAAAAAAGACGGAATGAAAAGCTTTTTTCCTGAGACTGCACCATCTTTGATCGCTTTGAGCTTTTTATCTACCTTTGTGTCTTTCTCATCTATCTTCAGTCAGATCATGAAGACTACAGGTTGATGTTGGGTACGTACCAAGTCGGCACCCCAAGTTCAGAACATTTTTCTTTTCCACATAGATCTTACAAAGGGTTCATTAATATTATTTTGACATTTTAGCCAATCAAATTTATAGCATTACAAGAGAAAGTTGGTACAATTAATGAAAAGCTATCTTGCATCTAAGGTAATCGTGCCAATATCATTATTAGATGAAATTGGTGCTCTTCTTGGATTGTTGTCTGCATCATCCACATCTGACATCTCTTGAGGACATAGAAAAGGCTTTGGAGGCATTTGCAACAATTCAACCTTGTCTTCAAGCATCTCCAAAACTTTGCTCATTGAAGGACGATCCACGGGCTTTAATTGTATGCACCAAAGTGCAATTATAATCAACTTCCTTGCAAGTTTTTTTTCATCTTCATTGGCATCTCCCAACTCAATGTCCTCATCCTGATTGATTCGGTTGTATACCCAGGATGGAAAGTATATTTGACTCGAGTGCTCAGCATGTGCATTCACATTCTTTCGTTTTCCAACTATTTCCATCAACAACATACCAAAACTATACACATCAGCCTTATATGAGATACCTCCAATGTTTTTGTAGAATAATTCTGGAGCAATATAACCTAATGTTCCTCGAGCAACAGTGAGAGAAACAATACTGTCATCTATTGGGTACAATTTTGCTAGACCAAAATCTGAAACTTTTGGGATAAAATTTTCATCAAGAAGAATGTTGTGTGGCTTGATGTCAAAGTGTAGAATTTGCATATTACAACCTCGATGCAAATATTCGATCCCTTGAGCGATTCCGAGCCCAATTTTATACATCTTCTCCCAACTCAAAGGGGTGATATTTTCTCCTCCATGAAAGATAAACTTATCTAGAGACCCATTGGCCATGAAGTCATATACAAGAGCTCGCTTTGACCCCTCTGCACAATATCCGGTGAGACGCA
This sequence comes from Hamamelis virginiana, assembly GCA_017140935.1. NCBI lineage: Eukaryota > Viridiplantae > Streptophyta > Magnoliopsida > Saxifragales > Hamamelidaceae > Hamamelis > Hamamelis virginiana. The sequence continues at coordinate 26,954 of JAESVK010052277.1, read as the reverse complement.
CCACATTAACATGATAAAGCCTTCCAATTGTAGCAACTTCATTAATGAAATCCTGTCCATTAGCTTTTGACGTGCCCAACACTTTTACCGCAACAAGATGGCCACTTCGTGATTTTCCTTTATATACAGAGCCATAACCTCCTTGACCTAACTTATCCTTGAAATTTTTTGTCATCCCTTTTATTTCTGAATAGGAGTACCTAATTGGCACTAGATTATTATCACTTTGAAGGAACTCTTCAATTGTCTCATCAACCGACAAGTGTCTCTGCCGAAACTTGTAGATTAAAAGTGCAATGAAGCATAATATTCCAAATGAAGTTCTTCCTGGAAAATTACATGAAAATATATAATACGCATTAGATGCAGCATTACTATGAGGATAGTAAGGTTCTCAAAGGTGGATATTGTTTGCAACGTTGATATTTTTTTATAAATTAGTAACATATCATTACCACATAGATCAGCCAATAAGAAATTGAAAAGATATATTTGTTCAATATATATCGTTAAAAATATTTTCCCCTATCTAATAAATATAGTGTGAATCAATCTTTCTTTTAGGATCATATATAGTAATTAAGTTTTGTAAAGTAAGTGGTCAATCGGTTACCAACAATTAAGGAATGCCCCAATTTGCAATTTAGGGTTGGAAAATGCCAAACTTACCAGTTCCATCCATCAACTTTGTTTATAAATAGAAAAATTAAGTCTCATTTGCTTTGAACTTAGAGAAGGATAATGCATGTTTATATCACCTTGAGACATAGCTGTACTCATTTTTTATCTTTTTACAAATATATATATATATATATATATATATATATATATATATAGGAATGGCAATGGGGCGGGGCGGGGCAGGTTTTGTGCTACCCCGTCCCCGTCCCCGATAAGAAAAACACTCCCCATCCCCGCCGGGGTATAGAATGGTCGCCCCATCCCCGCCCCGCTCATTTTCCTCATCCCCGCCCCGTTTTTCATCAAAATAATTAATACAAATGTGTAGTGAGGTTCGAACCCAGAACCTCATGTCTTTTATGAAAAGGCCTTACCACTAAGCTATGTATAATCTTATGTTTATAAGCTGTGATAAATAATATTTAACATTATTTCATATTCTTTTATATGATATATAATATATAATATTTAACTTTATTTCATATTCTTTTATAAATCTATACTGCTTAGCCCCATTTTGAAAAAACTTTTGATCGATTAAAATGCTCTCGCATTAAATGTTAATGACCATTTTACTCTATTGCAATATTAATTACATGAAGTTTATCTTTAATTCATTTTTTAAGAGTCATATTTTCAATTAATTTCCTAATTCAACAAGGTATCAACGAAGTTTGTTATTTTTTTAGTGTTTTGAATATTAAAAAAAAAAAATAACAATAAGTTTTATCGAATAAAGAGAGAACTAACAATAAATTACATGAAGTTTATCTTTAATTCCCTCTTTAAGAGTCATATTTTCAATTAATTTCCTAATTCAACAAAGTGCTAAGCGTGCGCGAGCGCGCGCGCGCAAACACACACACAAAGTCTATATACACACGGACACATAGTACATATAAATTTATATGCATTCAAGCATTAATATCTTGCATTACATGATACAATATGTAGTTGTTAAGTTTCTCCCTGTGACATTTTAAAAAACAATCGTTGGATGAGATGTTCCGCTTATGTAAGACATGCATGAAAAAAATCATGTTGATCCAATGGTCATTTTTTTCTAAATGCCATATTTCTTGAAAAAATTATGATATTAAATTTGCATAGTTTAAACAATTTAAATGTTTTTCTCAAAAAGCAGCCGTCAGATCTATGTGATTTTTTGCATGCACAATGTGTTTATATGGAACATCTTATCCAACGGTCCGTTTCACAAAATAGTAACCCCATGTTAACATTTGTACAATATGAATAAGAATCATATGATACACAAGTTTAAACAATTTAAATATTTTCTCAAAAACCAATCGTTGGATCTATGTGATTTTTTCTATGCACAATGTGCATATATGAAACATCTTATCTAACAGTCGGTTTTACAAATTAGCACTCCTATGTTAACATTTGTACAATATGAATAAGAACCATATGATACACAGCTTAGATGACCGACATAAGTAATTTTTGTTATAATGGATAAGGTCAACTGACCGTTTGATCGCTATGATTTTTTGCGAGTATGGCAAAAAATTTATTGTTAGTTCTCTCTTTATTCGATAAATTTTTTTGTTATTTTTTTTTTAATATTCAAAACACTAAAAAAATAACAAACTTTGTTGAATTAGGAAATTAATCGAAAATATGACTCCTAAAAAATGAATTAAATATAAACTTTATGTAATTAATATTGCAAGAGGGTAAAGGGGTCATTAACATTTAATGCGAGGACATTTTAGTTAATCAAAAGTTTTTTCAAAATTGGGTCTTTTATAAGTAGTATAGATATAGATTTATAAAAATATATGAAATAAAGTTAAATATTATATATCACAACATAGAATCATAAGGTTATACATAGCATAGTGGTAAGGCCTTTTAATAAAAAGCATAAGGTTGTAGGTTCGAACCTCTCTACATATTTGTATTAATTATTTTGATGAAAATGAATCGGGGAACGGGGAATCCCCGAGGGGCGGGGAACGGGGTATCCCCGTGGGGCGGGGAAAATGAGCTGGGTGGGGCGGGGCAACGGGGTGGGGCATGGTAAACCCGTCCCCGCCCCGTACCCCGGCGGGGCAAAATTTTATTGACCCATCCCAGCCCCGTACCCCGCAAACTTCAAAAAAAACCCGCCCCTATAGGGGCGGGGCGGGGCGGGTCCCCGCGGGGATGGGGAAAATTGCCATCCCTATATATATAGAAGCACTCATTAAGATAATAATAATTTTTGCTCCTTGGAGGAAAGTGTGTTTACATATTTTTTTCTATGTTTATAAGCATTGCCACGATATAATCATTGTTTTCAATTTTCGTGAAAATACAAAAAACATCTTTATGATGTTTTCACATTTTCTTAAAAACTGAATTCATTTTCTTGAAAATAGTTTTCATTTTTTTACCAGTAAACAGATTTTTTAGACCGTTTTCTGTTTTTATTGAAAATGAAAATGAAAATTACAAAAAATTTTAACAAAGTAAACAGGCCCCTATTTTTTCCATTCATATGCATTTTGTATTTTTTTTTTTTGGATGAATCTAAAATATGCCATGTCACAAATAAAAAAATGGAATGAAGAAAAGTGTGATTGAATCAAAATTTTGATATTACGATATTGAAATACCTTTAATCAAATATCTATTTATTTTCATCTTGCATAACTTGAAAGCAATTGATAATAAATTTAGATGGCTAAAAATAAAATATAGACGTGGAAGATACTCTTAGAAAGTAAAAATACTAGATTGACCGATAGGGGAAAAGCACAACCACGCGTAATAACCGTCAACCTGTCACTTTTTTTTTTTTTTTTTTTTTTTTAATTCGGTAGTCACAATTCACATCTCTCTTAATGATGCATTACTTGTTAGAAAGATTCTACAATCTGATTTGCAGACTTGACATGACGTGCCTTTTAGAAGCTAAAGTATAAGTATGTGAAAAGTGCTTTTAAAAAATATTATATTATTTAATTGATCAAATTCCGGTGATACATGGTTCATTCATATGGCTTGACACAAATTATATTGACAAACTACATTGTTTTCAAAATCATACATGAAATAGGTATTTTGAGAAATCGATTGTTGCATTAAATTATCTATTTGTCAAAAATCATATTGATGCAACGGTTGATATTCTGAAAAACCAACATTGGATCAATGTGATTTTTGGTAAACATAATGTATATAAGCGTCCCACTGTGGTATTCTGAAAAATCATATATGGGACATATATTTTAAGAAATCGACCGTTCGATTAAATATTCTGCTTATATATATTATGTATGCCAAAAATCACATATATTGATCCAACAGTTGATCTTTTAGAATACCAACTATTATAGTTTTTCATATTTTTTTACAGTTTATTTCAAAAACTGTGATATTTTTGAAAAAGTAGGTGTTGGATCGTGTAACTTTTGGCAGACGTGATGCGTATATACATATAATCACATCTAACAGTCGGATTCTCAAAATACTTATTCCATATATGATTTTGTAGACCATATATAAAATCATGGGTAAAAAATATGTATCACCGAAACTTGACCCATAATAATAATAATAATAATAGATACTTTTATGAGAAATTGAGAAGCAAGTAAGTCCATACTTTTATCCATCAGTTCCGAAACTTTGTACAAGTTGCACATTGATCCATTCATCTTGTTTTACGTGTGTCCCTATGCCACTGTATAATGAGCCAACTGGTCAATGGTAGTGACCTCGCGTCCATTGGAATTTTTTTGATCAAGTCACAGTCAATAATGAATTATGAGGATGCTTTTATGGCTATATATGCTCCACCTCTTGCCTTCACAAAGACTTGAAATTTCTATATTAATGATTGGGAGCGCATGTCTTCTTTCAAGTCACCCAACCAAAACAAACGAAGGAAATTAGATTGAGAAAAAAAGAAAAAATTGAAATCAAATAATGAGAATAATAAGTGAGGATCGTCTTTAATTTGATAGTTGCAAGTTGCACATTCTTGTTTTATCCACCAGTTCCCAAACTTTTACCCATTCATCTTGTTCTACGTGTGTTCCTAAGTCACGGTATAATAAGCCAACTAGTCAATGGCAGTGACCTCGCATCCCTTGAAATTTTTTTTTATCAAGTCACAGTCAATAATGAATTATGAGGATGCTTTTATGACTATATATGCTCCACCTGCATGCACAAAGACTTGAATTTCCATATGGATGATTGGGACGTTCTGTCTTCTTTCAAGTCACCCAACCAAAACAAACGAAGGAAATTAGATTGAGAAAAAAAAAAAAAAAACCTAATCTTCCCATTTAAATTAGAACTTGCTAAGAAAGATGTGATTTTGACTCTTGAATGTAGGAGAGTTAGATTTCTTTGTGTAGGCATCACGACCGGCGTGCTACATTGGTCAAGCTTTAGATAAAAATTTATTTCTTAGTATAATAGAATGGTTAATTGTCCTGATGGAACCAAACATGTCTCTATCACTACTGAAATTTCATTACGGAGAAATTTCATAGATATTCTCATCGCTCTTAATGGTTGGAAAGATTTTCATTATTGAGAAATTTCACAATCCAACTTTAACACGGAAACTGATTGAAAAATCAATACATGACAAGTAGGAGTGGGGACATCCTTTAAATTGAAAGAGGAAAGCAACACTTCGTACAAATTTCCTGGTATAAGCCAGGGTTGTAAATTAGTTTACTGGTCAAATTGTAATGAATGAATTATGACTTATGAGGATGCATTTATGCTCCACTTGCCAGACAAGCGTCAAGTGGAGTTTAAAGTCGTCACGTGTGTGCCAATGACTTTAAAGTCGTCGCCCAATCAAAACAAAAGTAAAAAAAAAAAATTTGATCCTCTCAATCTAATGAATTATGACTTGTGAGGATGCATTTATGCTCCGGCCCACTTGCCAGCACAAAGCTTGATATTTTCATATTGATGATTCTGATTTGCGACTGTCATTTCTCTTTATGTGGAATGTTCGCCACCTGTGTGCCAATGACTTTAAAGTCACCTAATCAAAACAAATGAAAAAAAAAAATCGATTGGAAAGAAAGAAAGAGTGACGGACACGTTAATTCAAAGGAAATTGGGTTTATCTTCATGGGACAATAATGCAGAACTGAACTTTATTTTATCATGAAAGTAAACTTGTTATAACTCGACAATAATGCAGAACTGAACTTTATTTTATCAAGAAAGTAAACTTGTTACAACAGACAGTATTAGGAGGGAACAAATATTGTCCTAAGAGTGATCTTCATTGCAAAATTTAATCGATAGATTTGAACATTTGGGTATGCGCGCTCTTGAGGAGTCCCAATCTAGTAAGCATATGTTGACTTTTGCGAAAGTTAGCATCAAGTTCATAGGAAATTGTGGATGCATATTTTGAAAAACCGACCGATAGATTAGCTACTCTTGTTATGGATGTCATGTTTGCAAAAAATCACAGTAATCCAATATAGGCATCTCAAAATAAAGACTGTGAAAAATTCTGACTCTATAAACTTTCACAGTTTTTCTCAATGACATATTTGAGAAACCGACTATTGGATCACTGTGATTTTTGGAATGTCTAACATACATATGTATAGTATTTAATCCAACGTCAGTTTGCCAAAGTATGCATCCCACAATCACCTATGAGTTTCAATCTAACTTTCGCATGTGCTGATAGGATCATTTCTGTGCTATTGAGAGTCTCCTTGGGTTGGTACTTGAACTGGCGTATTGGACAAATGTTATCATTGGGCTTATGCAGGCGCTGATTCTCACCAATGAGTATTTTTGGGTCGAACTCTATAACTAGCCCAAATTTGCCTACAATTGATTGTGGGTTGAGGCCTTCTAAATGAAAGACAGAGAGAACAATTTTACTTGGCAATTGGAGCTCAACTGTTGAATATGAATTTTGGCCCAGTGGTGCATGTCTCTCTTTATGTGATGAAGTTTTGAGTTCTATTCCTCATGAATGAGAATTAACCAATTTGTTATTTCTCTTTCCATTAACAACTAACCACTAATCTTATTGATGTATATCGCTTGAAAAAAAAAAATTGAAGATTGATTGTTGTGGGTATACATACATCCAGCAGTGAATAATGTTCTTTACTTCTTAGGATCTGTACTGAAAGCAAATTTAGATCCATCCAACCATAGATACAGCTTTTGAGGCGTCTTTAGAAGAAGCAAATATAAGGATACTAATATCCCAAGATGCCTGGAAGAATAATGGTTCAGCCCCCATTTCAAGCTTTTAGCACAAATGGCCAAACAAACACATTTTACCTTAAATTGTAGAACATAGCCGGACTCATTATATGAAAAGCAGTGTTACTTTTATTACTATTTTCAAATTTGCAATTTCAGTGTTCCCTTAAAAGTGAGAAGTTTTTTAAGAAAAGCAATTCATGAAGAGGATCATTCTCGGTTAAATAGTTAAATTAAATAATAAAATGCCCATTTGGGTAAAAAGCAAAAACAACAAATTATCTAAAACCAATCCATCCCAGGCCCAATCATGCTTGTTTAGGGGATGAATACAGATAGAGATATAAGGAGAACATGAATACAATTTGGACTAATGTGCTTTATTTTTTCTTCATGTGACTCTAAGTTATGACTAATGGTAATGTTTTGACATTTAAGACAACAAAATTTATATTATTATCAGACAGTTTATACAATTACTGAAAAGCTACCTTACATCTAATGTAATTGTGCCTATATCATTATAGGATAAAATTGGTGCCTCTCTTGGACTGTTGTTTGCATGATCCACAGTTGATCTCTCTTGGGGATATAGAAGAGGCTTCGGAGGCATTTGCAGCACTTCAACCTCACCTTCGAGCATTTCAAGAACTTTGCTCATTGAAGGACGATCCACAGGTTTCATCTGTGTGCACCATAGTGCAACTATCATTATTTTCATTGCAATTTTCTTTTCATCTTCATCGACATCTCCCAACTCAATATCCTCACCTTGACTAATTTGATCATATAACCAAGATGGAAAGTATAATATTTGATCGGAGTGTTCTGCAAATGAATCCACCTTTTTCCTTTTTCCAACCATTTCCATCAACAACATTCCAAAACTATATACATCAGCCTTATGTGAGACGCCTCCAATGTTCTTGTAGAACAATTCTGGTGCAATATAACCTAATGTTCCTCGAGCAGCAGTGAGAGAAACAATACTGTCATCTACTGAATACAATTTTGCGAGACCAAAATCTGAAATTTTCGGGATAAAGTTTTCATCAAGAAGAATGTTGTGTGGCTTGATGTCAAAGTGCAAAATTTGCATTGCACAGCCATGATGCAAGTATTCGATCCCTTGACCCACACCAAGTGCAATCTCAATCATCATCTTCCAACTCAAAGGATTGATCTTTTCTCCTTTATGAAAAACGAACTTATCTAGGGACCCATTAACCATGTATTCATATATAAGAGCCCGTTTTGATCCCTCCACACAAAATCCAATGAGTCGCACTACATGAACATGATAAATTCTTCCAATTGTTGCAACTTCATTAATGAAATCCTGACCATTTGCTTTGGACGTGCCCAACACTTTTACTGCTACAAGATGGCCACTTCTTAACTTTCCTTTGTACACAATGCCATAACCTCCTTGACCTAACTTATCCTTGAAGCCTTTGGTGATATCCTTTATTTCTGAATATGAGTACCTAATTGGCATGAGATTATTGTGACTTTGAAGAAACTATTCAATTGTGTCATCAATCGACAAGTGTCTTCGCTGGAATTTGTAGATCAAAAATGCAACGAAGCATAATAATCCCAATAAAGTTCTTCCTATGAATAATCCACCTTCACAAAAGAATAAAAAATAAAAATAAAAATAAAAATCACACAGTACACGTCATATTAGGTCCAGAAACGCTATGAGGGCTGTATGGTCCTTAAAGGTAAATATTTTTTGCAGCAATAAACTTTAATCAATTACTCATAGCATATTTAAGCCTGAGCACGAAAAGATGTCAATTTATACTCTTTATTTAGACAATGATGTTCACCTCGCTCTTGTACACTGTGGAAGATTTTCATCAAAGATGCAAATTACAGCCATTGATTAGGCACATATCATCATTGGGTATAATTGGAGACACAAAATCAATGGTTGGAATATCGTCCTGTCATGTCTGGCAGGTGAAATTTTTAGTTATTTAGAATGTTACATGTCAATATTTGAAACTTCATAGTACCACATATATAGAATACATATAGAGTGAAACAACAAATTTTTTGGGTTCCTCCTACTACAGTAATTAGATTTTATCCCAATCAGGTTGGGATCAAATACTCCAACTCTGTCAGGAAATACACCTACTTAGAAATTAAGATAGTACTCTTAACAAATTTCTGCTACAAGGGAAAAAATTGTGACTATATATTGTCCAACTGAGCACCAGAATCGATGCAATCTAGTGCTCAATTAGTTGTAAGCATATTTATTCAAGAGTAACTCTAAATTTTTCATAGGCGGGAGTCTCAACAAGACACAATAGACATGGAGCGTGAGGTCCATGCCATCCATTATGTCTCAGTGAAATTCCCACGTGGAAGGATAACATTATCCTTTATTTAAATGCTTCTTAAGAATCTTTTTGTTAATTTTTCTCAACCCTCAAAGCTTATTTGTGAGAACAAGAACAGAAGCTTACCTATGATTTTGGAGAAAAAAATCGGGTACCCTGTTAGAAGAATCCCAAAAAGAAAACAAAACAAAACAAAAAAAAAAACAATTAGAGGGAGAGAAATAATAAAATTTGCAGAAAGAACACTATAATAAACTCCCAAAAACCTTACTTATAATAGGATACAGAGGATACAACAAGAGAACCAAAACATTTAATAACCTGGAACATCCAACCAAGCAAGAGATATCAGTCTCACAGTAATAAGACTAAACAGATAAGGTGAATATACCACACAATTAATTAAATAACTGTTGCTAATTATCAAAATTATATGTATTTATATATAGAGAGATGATAATTATTCGTATTCAGCAGCTTGAATGTTCTTACCTTGTGCCGAATGAAGTTTTTTCATTGTAGAAATACCAACTCAGATCAAAGCCCTTTAATAACTGCCGGTGAATATAAAAAATAGAGAGGTTTGCGACATTAAAATGCAGAGCAGGAACAATTAATTGGATGGCGCAGAGCTGAGGGACATCTGATGCTGCAAGATCTTCAGAGACAGCATAAAAGTATGTTTTTTGAAGGGAGGAAGAGTTAACATTGTTGGAACAAGGAGTGGCATCGATATAGCGAGTAGAATTGTGCATTGGTTTAGTGCAATTCATGAAAAGTATCAAATTGGATGAACCCAAACCGAATGGACTCAAGCAGCTGAAGTATGTCAAGGAATGAAGAGGAAGGGAGCAGCTTTCTTTGTCTAGACTCGCATCTATCAATCGCATTGTTTGATTAACGAAAGAGATCTCCTGGACGAGTATTTTCCAGAACACAGGTACAGAATGGTGCGGTTATTCTCGCAAGCAAGCTCGTGGCTTGGGTCACCACACTTGGGTGGATCGGTTTTTAATCGAAAGGGATATTTGATATTGTTTATATTTCCGCAAGAAGAAGGAGCGCACTGCTGGCCTCTTGCAGTACAAGCTTCAGGGAATACAGCAAGAGTCAGGGCCATGAGCCCAACCCCAACACACACAAGTCCTGCTCTTGACATCATTGGTAGAGAGAGTGAGAGAGAATGAAACTTAAATTTTTTATTTTATTTTATTATTATGTAAATTACCATCACCACATTAGTACCTATAAATGCTCTGTTAGGCCATCGCTGACCAATGACTTTTTGATCTTCCTCCGCAGCCAGTCAACCAAAACAATTCAACCGAATTAAATTAGGATGCCCACAGACACACACGGAGAGAGAGAGAGAGAGAGAGAGAGAGAGAGAGAGAATTTTTCTTTGAAACAACTAGCAGATGACATCTCTAATAATACAAAGGGAGGACACAATGTCTGGAGAGATGGACAGAGACTCAAAAATGGTAATTGTTTTTCTTCATTTAATGTTAGTAATAATCTCAGCAGAACTAGCCACGGGTGCAGACCCACAAGATGAATGTACTGTGCCAAGGTGCAGTCCCCATGGCCCAGCCATCCGGTTCCCGTTCCGACTAAAAGCCAACCAACCGGTCCACTGTGGCTATCCCGGGTTCGATCTAATTTGCAGCACCAACAACCAGACTGTGCTGGAGCTGCCATCTTCAGTGAAGTTCTTAGTGAAGACCATCAATTACACATCTCATGAAATTCAAGTCTATGACGAGAATAATTGTCTCCCAAGACAGCTTCCATACCTTAATTTATCACCCTCTGCTTTCCAATTCCAATCAGATTACCTATCGAACTACACCTTCTTCAATTGCTCGGCAGCCAACACAGATGAAGACTATGAATTCCGTTGCCTTGGAACTATCCTCTTTCATGTTCTTGCTGTTTACTCTGACACCGTAGTCTTCGAACGCCCGGCTTTATTATCTTGTTCCAAGATGTATGACATCCTATCCATACCACATGAAATATTATTCTACCAGAAAGTGGTTCCTTTGATTTGGTCCACTTCAATATGTGAAGGCTGTGAAGAACAAGGCCAGAAATGTAGATTGAAGACTAATAATAGCACCCGACCTGAAACAGAATGTTTCGGCGTGCCTAAATCAGCTAAAGGTATTCTGGTATTGTATTCATTGCAATCACATTTTGCTTTTGAACATACGAAAGCAAAGATTTTATCTTACTACATATACAGTATTACACCCTGAAATATATGTTTGAATGTTTAATTTAAGACTATATACAAGCTAATATACTTATTATGTACAGCTTCACCGTTGCCGCCTCCACCGCCACCACCGCCGGCAACAAGGGGTACGGGTAAAATTAATTTTCTGCGTTTTGTTTTCCGGCCCGTATTGTAATCTTATTAGATTTACAAGCATGACAAGCTAATTATAATTTTACTATCTTCTCTACAGGTGCATCAACAAGAAGGCTAGTGATTACAGGTTTTCTATTGATCACTTGCTCTTTTACATAATTAGTTAATAGCACTTATGGAGTTAGGGCTCTTAACTTGGATTTTTAATATGCAGGTGCAATACTAGGATTCTTTCTTCTTGTGTTAATAATCCTCGTTCTCTACAGAGCCCATAAGTCAGATAAAAGAAAGAAAGAGAATCAATTAAAGATTGAAAAGTTCTTGGAGGATTACAAAGCTCTCAAGCCCACTAAATATTCTTATGCCGATGTTAAGAAGATTACAAATCAATTTAAGGAGAAATTAGGCCAAGGAGGTTATGGAATTGTGTTCAAAGGAAAGCTTTCCAATGAGATTCTTGTTGCCGTAAAGCTCCTTAATGATTCCATGGGAAATGGGGAAGAGTTCATCAATGAAGTGAGAACAATGGGTACAATCCACCATGTCAATGTGGTTCGTGTTATGAAATAGACAAACGATTCGAGATTTTATGACCACAACGAATTAATCAAAGTAAATAAGAAAACGAGAAGAGATAATCAATCACACAATGCACACACGATTTACGTGGTTCGGCAAATAGCCTACATCCACGGGGTAGCGACGACGAGAGAATTTCACTATGTGAAGAAGAGCTGTGCGGCTCAAGCGAATACAAAACCTAATCCGTGCAAAAGAAACCCTTCTAAAAACCCTTATATACCGAAGCCCTAATTAACATAAGTGGGTCGGGTCGAACCACATGTCCAAATCTGGTTGGGTCGAGCAAACCTCACCATTAGCCCATTAATCGGGTCGTCGGGTCGCAAACGGGTTTTAATTCAAGACACCCACATAACAGTTCGCTTGGTTGGGTTTTGTGCGGATGGATTCAAACGAGCTCTCGTTTATGAGTTCTTGCCAAATGATTCGCTAGAGAAGTTCATATTCTCGGTGGATGACACAAAACATTCTCTCGGTTGGGAGAAACTTCAAGATATTGCGATAGGCATAGCCAAAGGAATCGAGTATCTTCACCAAGGATGCAACCAACAAATCCTCCATTTTGATATCAAACCTCACAATATCTTGCTAGACCACAACTTCAGTCCAAAGATCTCTGATTTTGGGCTAGCTAAATTGTGCTCCAAGGGACAAAGTGTTGTTTCTATGACAGTAGCTAGGGGGACTATGGGCTACATTGCACCCGAAATGATATCTAGGAATTTTGGAAATGTTTCTTATAAGTCAGATGTTTATAGTTTTGGAATGTTATTGCTTGAAATGGTTGGGGGGAGGAAAAATATCGATGTTAGAGTTGAGAACACAAGCCAAGTGTACTTTCCAGAATGGATTTATGATCGTTTGGATCAAGGTGAAGAGCTACATATCCGAATTGAGGAAGAGGGAGATGCCAAGATTGCAAAGAAATTAACAGTTGTGGGACTTCGGTGCATTCAATGGTATCCAATTGATCGCCCTTCAATGAAAGTTGTACTTCAAATGTTGGAAGGAGATGGAGAAAATGTAACCATCCCGCCAAATCCTTTCGCCTCTACAATTTAAACTAATTCTACTGCAATCATGTATGGAAAACCTTTTAACAGAGAGTTAGTTGTCATTCCTGGATCAGAATGAAATATCAATGTAAAAATGTTTATCATAGATAAAAATATATGCTGTAATGATCCGCCCCTATAGTCATAGTATAATAATCATTGGGGCCGAATTTGAAATAGGAATAAAGCAGCTAATTACCAACTCTATTCAAATATATCTCCCAACTGCCCAACTCTATTCAAATAGTAGTAGAGCTAATTGCTCAATTCGCTGTTGAGAAAATTTACCATGTCCACATCAAATTCAGTGTTGCTAATTCATAGGGAGATATTTACTAAATTAGTAAAATTATAAAGTGATTGTAAAAAGCTAGTGATCGAGAGAGGGAGAGAAAGGTCCCATTTACATTAGCTTTTCCTAGCATCACTTTTGGAGCTTAAAATTTTACTTGATCTAAGAGGAGGAATGATAATCACTTTTAAACAACTTGAAGGATGATATGACGCATGACAAAATTTTCATACTAATAGTGGTTGTGGCAAAAATTAGGAGACCACAATCATTTTTAGTATAAAAAATGTTGATATGTGAAAAAAAAGTTCTCTAAAAGTGATTTTAGCATAAGCTAACGCAAACGGACCCTAAATGTCATTGATTTTCTTTATAAGAAAATTTATTTAAACTTGGGGATTCAAGGAGAAGAAAGAGAGGAGCGCATACCCTGTGATTTATGTTTGCTAAATCTTAAATTTATTTGTTCAATAGCAATTTAATTCAACTCGTTCAAGTTTTAAAGGTGTCGGAGATTGAGTAGATGAGAGGCTTGGCAATTGAATTGTTACTCTTGATATCTTTATCTGGTGCGTCCAAATTCTAAACTCCCCTCCGAAAGATTGTCATTTTTACCGGCTTCAATAGAACTATAAGGGTATGACACTGCTAATTAGACCAAATCCCACAACTTAATAAATAAAACTTTATTCGCACGCACTAATATTAAAGATTCTTAAATACCCTAATGGGTGGTTTCAATTTGAATGTGCTTAATTATAAGACCCAATGCCACAACTAGTTTCTCTCAATGTTGGAACAAATATTGCTCCTTTGTCAAGAACATAATCTGTAGATGTGAATTATCCCAACATGAAACTTGTCTACGCGCCCATTAGTTGATATAAGTTCATGCATTCATGCATTCGACAGTGAAGGAGTGGATACTCAAATTCAGGACCTACCATTTTTGAGTTGTGGTTCTCGGCTATCTACATTTTACTCTACTCTCATGGGTTAATCTTCCAACAGCTAATTGACTTATGGGCTAGTCTTTGTTCAAAAACCCAGCCCAACTAAATACTAATGGACTTTCGTTGGAAAACCCAGCCCAGCTGGGTTGGGCGGACTCATTAGAGATAAGGAATGAGAGATTGGGTCGTTGAATTTGGAACAATAGATAGTACTAGGCAGGGGCAAATATTGTCTTAAAGAGTGATCTTCAACTGCAAAATTTGAACTTACAACATGAACATTCCCCTTGGGGCTTGGGCCGGTTGTTGAACTAGCAAGTCTATAGCATACTGGACAAGTGTTATCATTGGGCTTGGGCATGTGGCAGACTCTCTATCTCTTTCTGTGGTAGTGCCGATTCGGGCAAATGAGTATTTTTGGTTTGAAGTCTGTAACGAGCCCATCTTGGCCTACAATGATTGTGGGCTGTGGAGCAAATTTAGCAGTGTATGCTGATGTGGATTGGCCCTCCTACTGTTGGACTTGTCCCGGTGGAACCAAACATATCTTTATCAATACTAAAATTCAAAATATATTATTTTAATATCATTGCCAATTTAATCCTCTTTTGAACATTGAAACCATTTGTGGCAATTCATCCATCCCATCCCAAATGGTATCATCTTTTTCAAATGTTACAAATGGAAAATTCCACTTACAATCTCTTTACAAATGATATTTTTTTCCTTGACATTACAAATGGGATGACTAGCGATAGCTATCCCATGTGTAGCTCATAAATGTTGTAGATATTTTTATTTTAATGAAAATCATAAAAAAGAAAAAATTGAAATCAAATAATGAGAATAATAAGTGGGGACCATCCTTAATTAATTTGATAGTCCAAAGCAAAAGTTCATGCAACTTGCACATTTTTCTTGTTCACACGAGACCGGCCAATTAGCCATAGCCATTAGATGGGGCTCCCAGTCAAACGTGTCGGTGAGCTTTTGTCACTCGGAAAAAGTTTGATTGTTTCAATCAATGGCTGAATTTCAATTATTTGGATGCTTTTATGCATCACTAGCAAAGCATCACGTGCGTTGCACGTGTAAATTTTTGTGAAAAAAATTTAATGAATAAAATATAATTTGGACAATATATAACTAAATGAAATGTTTGAAAATCAAGTTATATAGGTATTTATAAGAAATATAATTCCTGCGATACGCATGTAATATTTTTTTAAAAAAAATATCTTAAAGTAATCAACTATATTGTAAACAATACAACTAAAATAAATAGCTAAAGTGGTTGAAAACTTTCATTTATAAATATTTTTAGAGATTAAAAAATATGTACAAATAATATGAAATCAATAAATATGAATTCTGTATATTATATAATTTTCATAATAGAAATAAAACCAAATTATTTGATAAAATTAGTAGCAAAATTGCATTTATTTTTTATTTTTTGAAAATAACAAATTGAATGTAAATTAAACCATATTTAGTCATTTGACAATCAAGTTATATAGGTATTTATAAGAAATTTTAATTTGATTTGAAATTTTTTTTTTTTTTTTAAATTTGTGGTATTTTACGAAATCATACTCATTAATAGAATTTTAATTTAATTTAGAGTACCCTTATTGTAACTAATAAAGGCAAATCTCTCTTTTTTTTTTTCTTTTTTCTTTTTTCTTATTCTCTTTCTTTTTTTTGATAAAATTTCTAGTTGATAAACTACTTGTTGAATTAGGAAATTAATTGAAAAAATGACTCTTAAAAAAAGCAATTAAAGAGTTTTGGGTAATTAATATTGCAAGAGAATAGAAGTGTCATTAATATTTAATGCCATGGCAGTTTAGTCAATCAAAACTCAAAAGTTTTTTCAACATTGAGACTTTTATAAGTAGTATAGATATATAAGAAACTGTCGGAAATGCATCTTGAGTTGACCAACAGTCTAACAACAACATTTAAGTGTTCCTTTGAAGTCGATCAACGAGCGAAAATATAATCAAACAAAATTAATTAGTGGAAAATGGACACTACTTTAATACTTACGTACACATGCATGGAACTTTTGAGGATAGTAATTAAGATTTAGAACCAACACGAGGGACATATAGACCCATGCTTGAAGGACTACCTGTCCCAGGATCCACTTAAATCATCATGGAATTTAAAGGGGCTGGGACTGGGTTCGAATTACTGGAAAAATTATTCAAACTATATAAATGAATTGTGGGATGCATATTTTGAAAAATTGATTGTTGGATTAGATACTATGCCATTGAAGTTTAGGCTATACAAATTCCTAAGGATAGGCAAAATTGTATAGATCCCATTTATTCTCCCGTCCATTCAATAGTCAAATAGTTAAGATTTGATCCTAAGACCTTCAATTAACGAGGAATGGTCTTTGATCACCTAAATTACTTAGTGGGTCCAACAATAGACAGTACTAGGTAGGGACAAATATTGTCTTAATAGTGATCTTCAACTGCAAAATTTGAACCAACATGAAAATTCCCCTTGGGGCGGTAGTTGAACTGACAAGTGGGAAATCTGGCAAACTGAACAAGTGTTATAATTGGGCTTGGGTAGGCGGCGTCTCTCTCTCTCTTTGTACGTGGTTGTGCCGATTGGGGCCAACGGGTATTTTTGGGTAGGAGTCTGTAATATGCCCATCTTGGCCTACAATGATTGTGGGCTGTGTTGCAAATTAGCAGTGAATTCTGATGTGGATTCGGCCCTCCTACTGTAGGACTTGACCTTTGCCACAGAGGAAGCATACTAGCCCTCATGCGGACAAAAATGCCCCTACTCCAACATACTCTGTACTCCATGGAACTTTTGAGGATAGTTATTAGGTTTTTGAACCAACATTAGGGACATTTAGACCCATGCTTGAAGGACTTGTGCCAAGATTCACTTAAATCATCATTCTATATGTAAAGGGAGCTGGGTTCAAGAATATTGATGACATGTAGACTAAGGCTCTGTTTTAAGAAGCCTGAGGTCTGGCCCAAAAAGGTATGGTACCATAATTTTAGAATGAAGTAGCAAATGTGAACCATAATTCAGTTTCTGATTAATTAGCTAGAAAATCAGATAACTGAAGGTCAAATATACATCCAATAGTGAATAAAAATATGAATTTGGAAGTAGCTATATTTGTATTTGCTTTACTAGGGCCCGTTTGGATAAGCTTCTACTTCCTGTTTTTCTACTTTTAAAAGTAAAAAGATGAAAGTTTTGAGTGTGAAAATTTGGTAGTTACTTTTAAAAGTTGAGGTACTAAGAAAATCTTAGTACCTTAACTTTTAAAAGTAACTACCAAAATTTTGCATTAAAGAAAATATAAAAAACTTCCATTTTTTACTTTTAAAAGTAGAAAAACAGGAAGTAGAAGCTTATCCAAACACGCCCCTAGTAATCACACAAAATTTGGAAGTCACTACAGTCAAATTATCTTTAACCAAAATTGAAGTCTTTATTTGTTTATTACTACTAATAAACTTATCAAGATCCCCTTGCTTCAGATTAAATAAATTCTTATATTTTTCTTTTCTTATGTCCAGAACTATACTTTCTTTTATGAGGCATGATTATATACCCTAATATAACAAAGAAATTAAAACCAATTAACTTTATTACAAAGTTCTTAAGAAATTATCAATGTTCATATAAAAAAATTTCTCATATAATTCTGATATATAGGATTCAAAAAAGAATAATTAATAACATGCATATTAACATGGCAAACCTAAAACCCTAAATAAAAAATCCTAAATTTCACAACTAATCAATAATAATAATAATAAATTCATAGTACCACACATAGCAATCCTAAAACCCTAAATAAAAAATATCACATCTTATAATAAGAAAATAAAAGTATAATCATAATAATAAATCAAAGAAAAAAAGAAAAAAAAAATATAAATACCTAAATCATTAGTCACCACATTTCGGATTTTCGGGTGGGGGAACTAAGATTTGAAAAGAGAAGAAGTTTTGGTGTTCTAACTTTCTGATTTCAGCCCTTAAATAAAATCTTAAATAAAAAATTTCACATAATAAGAATATAAGACCATAAACTCATAATAGTATAGTTATAATAATAAATCAAGGGAAAAAAGAAAAAAGAAATGCATGAATGGCTGAATCACAGATTTCGAGTGGGACTCCAAGAGAAAAAGAGTGTGTGATTTCGGGTGGATGGGAGAGAGAGAGAGAGAGGGGGGAAGGAAATTCAATGTCAACAAATTAGGATTTAGGAGACATGTTTTACTTGATTGGGCCAACAAAAAAAAATCAATTTAAAAGTTCATAGGTCAGGTGGGGGAGGGAGGGAGAGAGAGAGAGGGAGAGGGGCATGCGCCATCCATCGTTTGCTCTGTGTACCCAAAACGGTTGCCACTTATAGCGTTTCAAACAGTAACCCTTGGATCTCCTTGCTGGCCTCCTTGGCATGCATCCACCGGTGGATCAACAGTAAACTGTTGATCCCATGTCAAATCAACATCAAATCCAAACCCTTGAAATTTCCATATAATTGATTGAGATTTGAGACTTTCATTGCTCTTTTTAGTCCTGGCTGTGCCAATGACTTTAAAGTCTTCCTAATCAAAACAAATCAAAAAAGAAAAAAGAAAAGAAGACATTCCATTCCAATCAGAACTTGCCTGAGAAAGATGTGATTTTGATTTTGATTCTTTGAACGTAGGAGAGTTAGATTTCTTTGTGTAGGCAAGTAGGCATGAATCATGGAATAATATTGCTCAAGCTTTAAATTGAATTTTATTTCTTGTATAGGGTGTGGAAGGATTTCTCTTTCAAACAAAATTCTACCAATACAAAACTTTTCATGTTTTTAGTAGAAATTTGTTTCATATCATTATTCACACTCTACTTTGTATATGACTGCATGTTTTTCCTAAAATTTGTTTTTCATAGAAATTTGTTTCATATCATTATTGACACTATACTAAAGATCATCAATCCCAACCCCCAACTGATCAACTACACTAGCTAGCTCCAGCTAGTCAACAGACTTGTTAATTCAAAAGAACTGAAATTGGGTTTATCTTCTTGGGACAATAGTGTAGAACTGGACTATATATTATATAATAAAAGTTAATTTGTTATAGCTCGACACACACCAATAGGCAGTATTTGTTGGGGACAAGTATTGTTTTAAGAGCATCTCCAATACATTTATGCAATTTGATTTGCCAAAGTCAAAATTTGGCACCCCATATGGCATCAATGTCAATTCATTAATGTTATATTTTGGCATTTCTCACATTTTTAAATAAAAAAAAGTATGACATGGCACAATGGCAAGTGCTATTAGAATTTCTATTACCAAAATTTGGCACTCCAAATGGCATCCCATCGGAGCAAGTCATTTGAGTGTCAATGCCAAATTTTGACAATGATAATTCATATAACAACCCCATTAAAGATGCTCTAAGAGTGTTCTTCTACTGACAAAACTTGAACGAACAACATGAACACTTGGGTATGCTCTTAACCATCTCCTTGGGCCGGTACTTGAACTGGCGTATTGGGCTAGTGTTATCATTGGGCTTCGGCAGGAGCCGATTTTCACTAACGAGCAATTTTGGGTCGGGCACTATAATGAGCCCATCTTGGCCTACAAGGGGTGGGTTGTGAATCGGAGCAGCAGTAGACTGGATTATCATGATCACCTTTGATTATTGATTGCAAATCCGTCTAATTAGCACCACCTTAACATGGATGACGTCAACCAGTCAAAGTAGAATTGATCCTGATGGATGGGATTTGCACGTGATTTTATTTATCCCAAGGTTCCAGGAAGATTTATGGTTCAGCCCCCATCTCAAGCTTCAAGCACAACAGATACCATCAAAAGTAGAGGCTTCATTTCCCGGATTAATCAAATCCTGCAGCAGGCAGATTGGGAAGGCCATAACCTAGGCTACTTGTGATTGATTTTATCATAATCCTCTATTTCATATAAATTTCAGGCTCTCAAAAGTAAACCCAGAAATAGGGTCCAACACTAGCAAAACAAAAGAAGAGAGAGTTCCTGAAGGACCTTTGGCCCATAAATTATTAGTATTTCATATAAGAATTATTGCCTTTGCAGTTCATTTGCAAGCTGGGGTGTATTCTGACTTCAGACCAACGAGTATTTTTGTGTAGGACTCTGTAATGAGCCCATCTTGGCCCATAATGATTATGGGCTGTGGAGCAAATGTAGAAGTAAATCTGGGCCTCTTATTGTTGGACTTGACCGTGCGGCCGTGCCACAGAGGAAGCACACTACTATACTAGCCCTTCTGCGGACAAAAAATCCACTACTCCAACACACTGTACACTCAATGGATCTTATTTTGAGGATAGTAATTAGGTTTTAGAATCAACATGAGGGACAAACTGTAGCCCTATGATGAGCAAGAATGTTGCCATTCCAACACCCAAAGTGATGGCACAGCTTCCTTTGATAAAATATTAGTATGATTTTGTTTTTCAAATTACTGGAAAAATTCTTCAAAGTAAATGGGTCTTAAATATTGGTGTACTCTTTAACAATGCACAGGATTAATGCAAAGGAGGGTGCGATAATTGTTGATTTTAGAGCAGCTCTGTATCTGAAATTGAATGATTTAATTTTGAGTCTTTCTCAGGCCTGGCCCTAGCTATAAGCTAAGGAAACATTCGCTTTAGGCCCCCTAATTTTTGCAAAAAAATAAGGCCCTCAGTTAGCTATCTATAGGTAAGAGTAGTACAAAACAAGTCCATTATTTTTTTCATGCAAATTGTGATTGGGCCTCTTTTGAATTAAGAAAAAAAAAATTGGGCCTCATTCTCTCTTTTCTCACTAAAAAAAAAAAAAAAAAAAAAACCTGTGGGCCTTTGAAGTTTTTGTCTTTCACTTTACCTTAGCCCCACATGGGTCCATAAGCCCATTTTTTTAAATGTTAGAAACCCACATTCCCTTCCCCAGACTTCCACAGCCCCTTTCTCTCTGAGTCTTTCCCGGCCCCACTTGGCTTTTAAGCTTTGAAAAGTTAGAAACCCTTCCAAGTTCCTATCCCACTTAACCACTTTGGCTTCTACCCTTTTTTTGGATTCCTTCATTCTTATTCAATTGGTGCAGAGCAAACCCCACTCCCCTGGGCCCCAACTGGCCATGGTCCCCCACGGCCCCTCTTGCCTTTTTCACTCTCCTTGAGGCGCATTACAGCTATACGGTCTATACAAGTATTCAAGTAAGTTTCTACCCAAATAAATAGCTAATATAATTTGTTATTAATTGTTTTGAGAGTGAAATTTTTATTTAAACTTTTGGTTTAGGACTTTGGGGCAAGATCTTTATATTGTAGTATAAATCTATTTATTATTATTTGTGGATTTTTCATTTTAGGGTTATATGATTGTTATATATGGTAGCATGAATTTAATAATTATTATTATTATGGATTTTTCATTTTTTATTTAGGACTTTTATTTTAGGGCTTTATGTGCTACAGTGCTATATATGTTTGTATAATTTTATTGTTATTCTTAGCTTGTTTAAGTTGTTTTGAGATTGGGATTTTTATTAGGATTTCTAATTTTTCTATCATTTATTTTAACCAATTGCCATTGTTGAAATATATGTTGTTATCATTTACTTTAATCAATTTTACTTCCATTTAGACTATTTAGTATAACCAATTTTTTTATCATTTAGTTTATTCAATTTTTCGTAACAACCTTTTCGAGAAGTTAATTGATTTTAATTTTTTTTTTTTCTTATTTTAGGTTATAATTATGCCTCCTAATAGAAAGTATATATCTGGAAATGAAAAAAGAAAAAAAAAAAAAAAAAAAAGAAAAAAATAGAAGAATTTATTCAATCTCAAGCAGGAGCACTTGACAAATTTATTATTAGTAGCAAACAAACAGAGGCTTCAAGTTTAGTTGAAAATGTTTTGACTGGGGAACCTCATGATGTGTCTGAGAATGAAAAACATGACGACTTGGTAGATGAAGAAACAAAACTTGATCAATGTTTGAATGAGATTGAGGTTGAGAATGAGAATGATCAACATGAAAATCTCAATGAAGAAAGTGGGCCTTTAAACATTTATGATCCTAGTAATTAGAGGTAGGTTGATCAGAATATTAGAAATTTACTGGTGGAAAGGGGTCCTATAAGAAATAATGATGTCAATTTTCCGATTGATGATTATGGAAGACATTTCTCGTCCACTCATTACATTCGGCATTTATCAAATGGAGAAAAGCAGGATAGGAAATTGTTAGTATATTCAAATATTTTGGATAGGGTATATTGTTTTTGTTGCAAGTTGTTTAAGCAAGATGTAAATATGACTCAATTGGCTACTGAAGGATTGAAAGATTGGAGAAATATTGGGAAGAGACTTAAAAGTCATGAAACTAGTGATGAACATATTACTTGCATGAGAAAATGGATTGAACTTAGTATAAGATTTGACAAGAATGAAACAATTGATAAAGGTGTGCAAGAACAAATAAACAGAGATAAAGAACACTGGAGACAGGTATTAGTAAGGATTCTTGTTGTTGTGAAGACTCTTGCTAGAACTAATATGGCATTTCGTGGGGATAATAAGAAGATTTATCAAAAGAAGAATGAAATTTTTTTTAGTATAATTGAAATGATTGCTTAATTTGATCCAGTAATGCAAGAACACCTTCAACGTATCCAAAGGGGTGACATTCAAAATCACTATCTTAGCCACAAGATCCAAAATGAATTTATATAAATGTGGCAAATGAGATCAAAAGTACTATTGTTGAAAGAATCAAGAAAGCAAAATACTTTTCAATAATACTTTATTGTACTCCAGATATTAGTCATGAAGAACAAATGTCACTTGTAATACGGTGTGTGGATTCTTCAACAAGTCCGGTAGAAGTGAAATAGTTCTTTCTAGAATTTTTGAAAGTTGATGATACATCTGGGCAATGACTTTTTAATGTTCTTATAGAAGTGCTGAAAAATCTTCATCTTGATATTTGTGACATACGAGGACAAGGCTACAACAATGGCTCCAATATGAAAGGGAAACATAAGGGTGTACAAAAAAGATTACTTCAAATAAATCCTAGAGCATTCTACACGCCATGTGGTTGTCACAGTCTTAATCTTGCACTTTGTGATATGGCCAACTCTTGTTCTAAGGCTTCATCTTTTTTCGGAGTGGTACAACTATATATGTTTTGTTTTCGTCTTCTCCAAAGAGGTGGAAAGTTTTCAAGGATAATGTGGGAGGTCTCACACTGAAGCCATTTTCAGTAACACGATGAGAGAGTCATGTTGAAAGTGTTAAAGCAATAAGGCACTAAGCTCCACAAATAAGAGATGCTTTACTTCAATTGGCAGATATGCATGAAGATTCCAAAACAAAGAGTGAAGATGAGTCCCTAGCAACATATGAACTTGAGAATTTTGAGTTCTTAGTTGCTATGATTGTCTGGCACAATTTGTTGTTTGCTATTAATTATGTTAGCAAGACTCTACAAGCTAAAGACATGAATATTGATGTTGCTATAGAGCAGTTACAAGGACTAATTGCTTTTTTTGAAGGTTACAGAGAAAATGGATTTGCACAGGTTATAATTGAAGCTAAAGAAGTTGCAACTACAATGGAAATTGAACCAATTTTCGT
This sequence comes from Hamamelis virginiana, assembly GCA_017140935.1. NCBI lineage: Eukaryota > Viridiplantae > Streptophyta > Magnoliopsida > Saxifragales > Hamamelidaceae > Hamamelis > Hamamelis virginiana. The sequence continues at coordinate 2,749 of JAESVK010052277.1, read as the reverse complement.
GAAAAATGCATCATTCGCAGAAAGAAACAATTTGATGAGAATACAAGTGAAGAAGTGGCACAATCAGTAGAAGAATCTTTTAGAGTTAACTATTTCATTTATATTATAGATCAATGTTTTTCTTCACTTAAAAATAGGTTTGAGCAATTTCAAAAATATGAGCAGTGTTTTAGGTTTTTGTTTGATTTGAAGAAGTTAAATTCTGTAAGCGATGAATACTTGAAGACTTATTGTGCCAATCTTGAAGATTTTCTAAAATATGACAGACTTTCTGATGTTGATGGTAGAGATTTATTTTTAGAACTGAAAGTTAAAAGAAAATTTGCTACAAGAAAAAAAAAAAAAAAAACTGATTGATGTGGTGAATTATTTGAAAGAAATGGGTGGTTGTTTTCCAAATGTGTGGATTGCATATAGGATATTGTTGACAGTACCAATTACAGTTGCCTCTGGAGAAAGAAGCTTCTCAAAGTTGAAATTGATCAAGTCTTATCTTCGATCAACAATGTCACAAGAAAGATTGAATGTGTTAGCTATGTTATCCATTGAAAGTGATATGACGAAGAAGATTGATTATGTGACTTTAATTAGCGATTTTGCAGCAAAAAATGCAAGAAGAGCAATTTTTAAATGATACGTTACTTTTCTTGATGATAATGATGCTTTCTTTAAAATAATTAGGAAAAACAAATATTCAATATTTTAAAACTTTTTTTAATATTTTTCTTGGAATTAATTTTTTTCTTATTGGAATGCAGTTATGCAGAAGAATATGAAGTCAGAAATGTTTTTGTAACTGATGAAGATAGTGATATTGGTCGGGTATGTTATGCTATTTGACGTTTCTATTTTATTGTTGCGTTTTCTTTTAGTTCGTGATTTTAGTAATAACAATATGTGCATCCAAAATTTGTGTGATAACTAGCAAAACAAATTAAAAGAATAGTATGTAGTTTAATATATTACATGCATTTTTTTTTCAGTACCTAGTAGGGCCCCAGTTTAGGAGTTCGCTTTAGGCCCCCAAAACCTCGGGGCCGGCCCTGGTCTTTCTATCACTCCCAAACTTGCCTACTCAGAGTTATATGGCTGTTCAAATTAGAGGCGATAATAGAAAGATCAACTCCATGAAACTTGAGGCATGCTTGAATTAGTTTTACGTAAAATTACTTTATAGCTTGAAATTTTATTTGATCTAAGATATGGGATAATAAGATATTTTAAATGGCTCGAGTGATGATAGGATGATTAGCTTAAGCTAGCACCCTAACTTTTGCCACAATCACTATTTTGAAAAATCAATTGTTGGATTAGATAATCTTCTTATGCATCTCATGTTTGCCAAAAATAGCAGTGATCCAACAATTAGTTTTAAAAATAAAGATTCTAAAAACTCGGACAATTACTACCGTTGGATACTATTATAATTGTTTAACAATCTGTATTTTTAAAACCGACTGTTGGATCATTATAATTTTTGGGAGACATGACATCCATAAGAAGATTATCTACTCCAACGGTTAGTATTTTAAAATACTTATACCAGTGAAAGTGGACTGACAATAAAATAGATAGGGTTGTCTCTATAAAATTGTTATCCAGATAGTAATATATGTTGTAAGTATTAGCCCCTATATATGTTGTTTTAATCAGGGGATTGTGAAGAAGTAAACAGCAAAGAAAGTACAAGGTGGGCATGCGCCATGCGCAACTTCACCAGTCCGGCTTGATTGTCTCCATCTCGTCTTTAGGTGGGCTCGGGCATGTGAAGTAGGCTGGCAAGGCTGAGCTGGGATGATTATTTAGGCTCGATATTTTTTGTTCTAGGCCTTGCATAGAAATAATAGTCTTGGCCCGCGGGCCCGGCCTAATTGCTGCTCGTTAGAATGTTTTTTTTTTTTTGGATAATTTGCTCGTTAGAATGTTGCTCCTTGATATTCCTGCTATGATGCGATGGTTTGCAGGTTTGGGGAGGATGACTGGATGAGTGCCATTTGCTTGGAACTTGATGAAATGTTTATTTGGGCTCGGGCCAACATAATTGCTTTAAGTTTCATGGGCTATCTGGCCTGAGCCCGGCCTAGCCCATATTTTCTTTGAAGTCATTAAACTTCTAATTCGGCTAATTTCACATATGGTTTTGGAATTTTATCTTTTTTCTCGTTTCCTTTTACCATTTTTCCCCCTCCCTACCCCAATTCCCTGAAGTTGCATTTAATTGTCAAGTAACTTATGGCAGGAAGTAAAATGTACGAAAATAAAGGTAAAGAAAATGAATTTGTTTAAATTTGTTTTTCTTGCCATTGTTTGGTTTATAAGAAAATTATAAGTAACTAGAATTTTTAAGTGATATTTTTTTTCTTATAAAAAATGTAGAACATGTTTTGAGAATAATACTTTTTTTGCCGAAAATAGTTAGTAGTGAAATTTATAAATTTTTACTATATTCAAAAGCATAAAAAATAAAAAAATAAAAAAATAATTTTTGGAATTGAGTATCTTCACCAAGGGTGCAACCAACGGATTCTCCATTTCGATATCAAACCTCATAATATTTTACTGCATGATAACTTCAATCCAAAGATTTCTGATTTTGGTATGGCTAAGTTGTGCTCAAAAGGACAAAGTGCTGTTTCTATGACTACAACAAGGGGGACCATGGGCAAAGTGCTGTTTCTATGACTACAACAAGGGGGACCATTGGCTATATTGCTCCTGAAGTGTTATCAAGGAATTTCGGAAATGTTTC
>JAESVK010052261.1:0-28114 GCA_017140935.1 Hamamelis virginiana | reverse complement strand
TGCGAAGTTGCTGCCGCCAGGAGTACACCACCGGCGACACTGCCGCCAACCAGATGGAGCCTCGCCGACTTCCCTGACGTAGTCCGGTAACCCGTCGCAGGCCACCTTCTTCGTTGTCCGGTGAAGCGGTGAGTATTTCTCCATATATATATATATATATACACACGCGGCGCTGAAGAGTTACAGACTCACGAGTGTGAAAGAGAGAATTGAAGGTTATATATAATTGAGTCAAAATTGAGGTGGAAAAGTCAAAATTGATGTTTATTTTTATTTTATTTTTCACACAAATTAAAGCCTGTTAATAAATTATTAATATAATAGTATAAAAATTCTAAATTAGTATATATTATTTTAATTAAGGCTAATTTTTCTATATTATTTAAATAAAATATAGATTATTTTTTAATAATTTTTAAAACTATATTAATTTTATATAACTTTTTATAAATAATAATTTGTTATATAAATTTATAAATCATAAAAATTTTAAAATAAAAACATTAAAAACAATGAAAAACATTTATAAAAATAAATAAATAAATTCAAAACCTTTTAAAAATTTTATTAAAAAAAATTAAAAAAAAAATTTTTTTTTTTTAAATATAATAAAATTAAAAAAAGTGTAAAAGGTGGTTGTAAAATTATTATAAATCAATTTATACTTAAAAAATTATAATTTAGTTTCAATTCAACTAAACTAGCAACATATATAACTTATTTTCAATTTGTTTGAAATGATAATATTTCATATCAAAATTTTATATAAATAATTTTATATAACTCTGTATAAATAATAACTTGTTATATAAATAATTAAATATATAAAATTATTGCTATGATCAGGTGCACTTGATACTAGAGCCACTTACGGTAAAATTTTTGAAATTTGACCGTTGGATTAGATACTCCTATTATGTATGCCATGCCTGCTAAAAATCAAAGTGATCCAATGGTTGGTTTCTGAGAAAACTGACTGTGAAATAATTTTAATTGATTAATATATTTTTGAAGACTTGATAACTTGAAATAAATGCACTAGAACTCTTTGAAAACATTAATATATAGTACTAAAAGGTCAATACATGCATATCACTGCGTTTGGGGGTTGGTGTGAAAAAAAAAAAAAAAAAATCACGGCCACGGCGCCCGATACCCATTACGTATCACCCGATACACCCGATACCTGTTACACCTTTACCGTTACCCATTACCCGATACTTAAAACCATGCTCAGAATTAAATAACTAATTGGACATGACATAGTTTTGGTTTCTTCTTCCAGATTATATCTACTTTCCTAAAATGTAATCTTCAAACAGCACTAATTTTTCTCTTCTAAAGTTATAGGACTAACTAGTGCATGTTCTCATTCCATTCTTTCTATTCCCTCTCACAATACAAACAATTACTTCGATTAACCTTTGTTGGATGGCCATTGTAAACAGGAATAACTATACAATAGCTTTCCTGTCACCCGTTCTACCCTCCCTGTAAAGAAAGAATTACTGGGTCCTACTAAGTCATTCTTCATGGTAAGCCATTCTTCATGGTCATTTGGTGTAATTGTACAATCAAATATTGTAGATCCTAAATACATATCCCCCATCTACACTGTTATATTCCCCATTATCATCACATACCTCTTCCTCATGGATCCCAAATGAACCAACATTCTTTTTTCATAATTGAATCTTAATGCACTCATCAATGCATGTATAACACTAACTGTTGTGTCAATCATATATTTTCCTAAAGCAAAAAGTTTTTATAGTTCTAACACCTATTTGTCTAAATTATACAACTTCATTCTTCACATCTTCATGACTATTTCTACCACATATTTATGAATTTCTTATTTCTACATGTACCTATAAATGTAGTCATAAACCTCATAATTTATTTCACAATATACAAATTCTCTTTTTTCTAGTTAGTCAGTCATGCTTAATTCTAAGTGACTAGGAAAACATTACTCTCTTGGACAAACATCTTTATCCTCTTCCTCCCAAGCAAAGTAACCCTAGTCTAATTCTCGTGGTCTAGTCACATTGGGTTCTAATGCAATGCTCCCTTTTAAGGGATAATATAACTACCCTTCCTCATTTTTCACTCCACATAAATGCCAATTAACATGTTGTTTTTGGGGAATGGCCAGACATAAGCTTGAAAATTCATAGAATTAATGTTCATTTACATATGACTATAGAATTCATACTAAGAATCAACTTGACTCATCCTTATTTGAGTTTAGGACCAGCAATGCAAAAGCACTATCCAGCACCCTTTTTTCTTTGGAGGGTAGAAAACAAAGAATACTGTTGGAAAATCAAAAAGATATTCTGCAGTAATTAGAATATTGTATAGCTATAAATTAGGCAGCTGTAAATTAGGTAGTAAATTAGTCAATGATTATAAATTAGGAATGTATCTTTATTAGGTAAACTAATATTCTGCAGTTATTCTTTTCCTAGTTTAGATATCTTGTAATTCCTATAAAGTAAGAATCCATGTAAGTCAAAAATATTCAATGATGTGAACATCATTCCCAAACTATTCTCTCCATTTTCATGGTATCAGAGCTGGCAATTACTTGTTGACTTCTTCTGTTTTCCTCTTCTATTTCTGTTTTTTGTATCGGTTGTAGAGCCATGTCTGATGTTTCAATTGAGTTCACTATTGTCCCACCATCTTCCTCTACTGCAAACCCGTCAAAAGGTAATGGAACCAACTCAGAGTCCCACTCTGTTCAAATTACCACTATCCGCTTGAATGGTGATAATTTTTTGCGATGGTCTCAATCGGTTCGCATGTACATCCGGGGGCGTGGGAAGATGGGCTATTTGACTGGTGAAAAAACAGCCCCTACAGAAAATGATCCAGCCTATGCGACTTGAGATGCTGAAAATTCCATGGTCATGACATGGCTTGTGAATTCCATGGAAGATGATATTTGCTCTAACTATATGTGCTATCCAACAGCACAATAGCTTTGGGAGAATGTGAACCAGATGTATTCGGATTTGGGTAATCAATCTCAAATTTTTGAGTTGACTCTCAAACTTCGTGAGATGCATCAAGGAGAGGATAGTGTCACCAAGTATTTCAATTCTCTGAAACGAGTGTGGCAAGATCTCGATCTATTCAATACCTATGAATGGAAATCTGTGGAAGATAGCCCTCATCATAAGAAAATTGTGGGGGACAATCGGATTTTCAAATTTCTTGCTAGCCTCAACATTGAGTTTGATGAAATAAGTGGGAGAATTATTGGAAGACAGCCCCTTCCTTCAATTGGTGACGTCTTTTCAGCGGTAAAGAGAGAAGAGAGTTGAAGGAATGTGATGCTAGGCAAGAAAGGACCCGGTGTCGCTCTTGAAAGCTCTGCCTTAGTGGCTGCTGATGCAAATTCCAGAAAGGCCATCACTTACCAACGCATGAATGATGATAAACCTCGGGTTTGGTGTGATTATTGCAACAAACCGCGCCACACCCGGGAGACTTGCTGGAAAATTCATGGCAAACCAACAAATTGGAAGAGCAGCAAGCCTGGTGACAGATCTGGCCGAGCTTTCCCTACTGCTAATGAAGCCGAGGCTAGCCCCTTTACTAAAGAGCAAATGGAGCATTTTCTTACACTGCTAAAGTCGAATTCATCATCTGGTATTTCTAGTGTTTCTTTGGCTCAGACAGGTAATGAACCTAATGCTCTATCTTGTTGTCTAAATTCATCCGCTCCTTGGATCATTGATTCAGAAGCCTCTGACCACATGACTAGTTCTTCACATTTATTTGAATCTTATTCACCATGTTCTGGAAATGAAAAGGTTAGAATTGCAGACGGTAGTTTTTCATCTATTGCAGGGAAAGACTTAATAAAAATCTCAGAAAGAATCAAGCTTAAATCTGTTCTTCATGTCCCTAAACTTACCTGCAATCTCTTGTCAGTAAGCAAATTATCCAAAGATTCTAATTGGTGTGTTACTTTCTTTGAATCTCATTGTACTTTTCAGGACCAGAGCTCGGGAAGGATGATTGGCAGTGCTAGGATGATAAATGGTCTCTACTATTTTGATGATAATCTATCTAGTAATAAAAAAGCTCAAGGCTTTAGTAGTATCAGTTCTATCTCTGTTTGTGAACAAATAATGGTTTGGCATTGCAGATTAGGCCATCCTAGTTTTTCTTATCTAAAACATTTGTTTCCATCATTGTTTAAAAATATAGACTCTGCATCTTTCCAATGTGAAAGTTGTTTTTTGTCTAAAATTCATTGTGTTGGATTTATCATTCATCCAAACCATTCTATTTCTTTCATAGTGATGTGTGGGGACCTTCAAAGGTTACTACTATGACAAGAAAAAGGTGGTTTGTGACATTTATAGACGACCATACTCGTTTTTGCTGGATTTATCTAATGCGTGAGAAGTCTAAAGTTGAAAAATTATTCAAAGATTTTTGCCATATGATTGAAAATCAATTTCAAACAAAAATAAGTATAATTCGATCTGACAATGGAAAGGAGTATTTTAATAAAGTTTTAAAAACCTTTTTACAAGAAAAAGGTATTTCTCATCAGTCTTCATGTCATGACCCCTCAACAAAATGGAATAGCCGAAAGAAAAAATAAACATTTGCTTGAAGTCGCCCGTGCTATAATGTTTTATATGAATGTTCCAAAATATTTATAGGGAGATGCTATTTTGACTACATCCTATTTTGATCAACCGGATGCCTACACGGGTTCTACAGTATATCACTCCATTAGATTGCTTAAAAAAGGAATTTCCAGCATCTAGAATTAATTCAGAAGTACCTTTAAAAATTTTTGGTTGCACAGTTTTTGTTCACATACCAAATAACTCTCGGTCCAAATTAGATCCAAGAGCTGAAAAATGTGTCTTTTTAGGATATGCTCCTAACCAAAAAGGGTATAAATGTTTTAACCCTCAAACCAAAAAATTCCATATTACCATGGATGTCTCTTTTTTGGAAAATACTCCATTATTTACCAAAGATTTTCTTCAAGGGGAGATAATAGGTGAAGAAGATAATTTTTGGGAAAAATCTATAGCTTTACCCAATACAATTGTTGACTCTCCACAAATCATTGAGGTTTTTTCCGGAAAAAGAAAACAGCATTCAAAATGCTGGTATTGGCAGAATCAATTTTTTACCAACAGAAGGAAATACTACAAAAGGGTATACTTAATCCGAATTCTGAGCTTCTGGTTTATACTAGAAAGAGGATTCCTGAAAGAAATAAAGATTTTCCTATCTTCCCAGTACAGAATCAATCAGAATCCCTGAACAATGGCTCTTTGAATATTTCAGGTAACTCTTCTCCCATTCCTGTTTTATCTAATTCTATTCCTATTTTATTTTCTACCCCCATTACGGATTCAGATCCTATACTATCTCCAAAAAATAAAATCTCAGATCTTGATATTCCAATTGCCATAAGAAAAGGAACCCGAGCATGCACTAAATATCCTATTGCCAAATATATTTCCTACCAAAGACACTCCAATAATCATAGAGCATTTACTTCAAATATTTCTCAAGTTGTTGTTTTACCAAGAAATATCCAGGAAGCACTAGATGATCCGAATTGGAAATTGGCAGTACTTGAGGAGATGAATGCTCTTAGGAAGAATGGCACGTGGGAGATAATTAACTTGCCGAGAGACAAGAAAATTGTAGGGTGCAAATGGGTTTTTTCAGTGAAATACAAGGCTGATGGCAGTATAGAGAAGTACAAGGCGAGACTTGTTGCAAAAGGTTTTACACAAACCTATGGAATTGACTACCGAGAGACGTTCGCCCCCGTAGCCAAAATAAACTCAATTCGAGTATTATTATCCCTTGCCGTGAATTCCAATTGGCCTTTACATCAATTGGATGTAAAAAATGTGTTCCTTAACGAAGACTTAGAAGATGATGTTTTTATGAGTATTCCACCGGGGTTCAAAGAAAGACTTGGTGTGGATAAAGTCTGCAGATTAGGAAAGTCATTATACGGCCTCAAATAGTCCCAGAGAACTTGGTTTGAACACTTTGGCAAAGCAGTAAGACGTCACGAATACTGTCAAAGTCAAGCAGATCATACCATGTTTTATAAACACTCAAAAGAAGGTAAAATTGCTATTTTGATTGTTTATGTGGATGATATTATCTTGACAGGAGATGATAGTGCCGAACTAAAAAGACTAAAAGAAAGGCTCGCTCATAAGTTCGAGATCAAAGACTTGGGTGCGTTGAAGTATTTCCTCGGAATTGAGTTTGCTAGGTCTAAGGAAGGTATATTTGTCAATCAACGCAAATATGTACTGGACTTGCTTGGAAAAACGGGTATGCTTGGCTGTAGAACAGCTGAAAGACCAATGGAACCCAACACAAAATTACAACCAGCTAAGACCGAAAGTGAAGTGAACAAGGAACAATATCAACGACTTGTTGGAAGGTTGATTTATTTGTCTCATACATGACCGGATATAGTTTTTTCTGTAAGTATGGTTAGTCAATTCATGCATTCGCCGGGACCGGAGCATTTTGAAGCAGTTTACAGAATTCTGAGATATTTGAAGGGGACTCCTGGAAAAGGTCTACTTTTTAAAAAATGCGGACATCTACAAATTGAAGCCTACACCGATGCAAAATGGGCTGGTAGTATAACAGATAGGAGATCAACATCCGAATATTGTTCCTTTGTTGGAGGAAACCTTGTTACTTAGCGAAGTAAAAAACAAAATGCAGTGGCTAGAAGCAATGCAGAGGCTGAATTTAGAGCAGTGGCTCACGGTATTTGTGAAGTTATGTGGATTAAAAGAATGTTAGAAGAGTTAAAGGCTTCGGATTCGCTCCCCACGAAGTTATACTGCGATAACAAGGCAGCAATTTCAATCGCCCATAATCCAGTTCTTCATGACAGAACAAAACATGTAGAAGTGGATAAACAATTTATCAAGGAAAAACTTGACAGTGGGTTGTTATGTATGCCATACATCCTAACTACCGAACAGATTGCTGATGCATTTACTAAAGGGTTGCACAAGAAGCAATTTGAGGTTTTAATGGACAAGCTGACTATGAAAGATATCTTCAAGCGAGCTTGAGGGGGAGTGTGGGAAAATCATAAAGATATTCTGCAGTAATTAGAATATTGTATAGCTATAAATTAGGCAGCTGTAAATTAGGTAGTAAATTAGTCAATGATTATAAATTAGGAATGTATCTTTATTAGGTAAAGTAATATTCTGCAGTTATTCTTTTCCTTGTTTAGATATCTTGTAATTCCTATAAAGTAGGAATCCATGTAAGTCAAAAATATTCAATGAATGTGAACATCATTCCCAAACTATTCTCTCCATTTTTAAATACATTAGAAAGAAAAGAGAAGTACAAAAAATAGTGAGTAATACTTAAAAAAGAAAAGAAAAAAAAAAAAGAGAAGAAGAATTAAAAAGTACAAGAAGCTAAAAATCATGCAAAATACAATAACATGCTACTGCGTCTTAAGAGGCAAAACATAACGCCTAGAACATTCCTCAAAAGCAATCCTACAAAAAGTCAAAACTACCACTCTTCAAGGAGGATATAAATTTCCTCTAAAGGATTCAAGAGTTTCCACCCCTTTCCCAACCGAAGCATCTGCATCTCCATTTGTTAACCTTGCCACCCAAAAGTATTGAACTCTCGAGAGCGAAGATCGGTCATGAATTCCCAAAGTGAGGATATCTCCAAGGCCCTAGGTCACCATTCCAAACCCAAATTAGAGGCTTCCATAAGACCTTCAAGAAAGGTTAGTGATGTGCCTTGGAATAGCCCATATCACTGTCTACTAGTAGTTAATACTGTCCAGCAGTAGTTAGTGACAATTTTTTGTTATTTTTTCTCTTATTAGCTGTTACTTTACTTGTGAACTGTCATTTACTTTTGTCATAGCTTGGTTACTTTAGTTTTATGCCTACTTAGATTCTTCTTCTAGAAGCATGTCAATAAGGTGGTTAGATGGAATATTTTTCATTTTTGATGATAAAAAAACAGTTTTTCAGATCTGATTTCACTTCCAGAAAGAGAAACTCTCTTTTATCTGTATTTTCTGCAAGTTCTCAATAAAATACAAATTTTCCTTCACTTTCTTGCATTTTCCTAGTTGCAAAACACTAGGAAATGAATCATTTGGTATCAAAGCTTCAATTTCTGATCCAATTTCCTTCTGATTTTTATGAAAGGAGCCTTAAATCCTTGACATTTCTCTCTTGCCGAAACTCTAGAACTGAGATCTTGGTGCTGGTACTTCATTTTCAGCCATATTGATAATTTCTCCTGGATATGAAGCTTCAAGAACTACCAAACAGTGATTGATTCATTGAGAAAGATCTATCACAGCAGTGGAATTATTCAGTAAGTGCATTTATCATTGAATTTCAGTAATTCTGATTGAGTTGAGAGCATAGATCTATCACAGCTAATCGAGATTGTTGTCTAATGATTGCAATCCATTCGAATCTTATTGAGTCTGTGAATCGAAGGATTTCTTTCATGTATCTAAACTGATATGGTGGATTCGACTCCTCTAATGGACTGAGATTACTGCTCTTGGTTTGATTTTGCAACTGAGATTCGGTAATTCTGCTACTGATTTGATTTTGTAACTGTAATCTGATTATTGTGCTGTCGCCACTGATCAAGTACTGCTGTACATCTCTTGATTGTTCACATTGCTTTGAATTGTCGTGTGAACTAAATTGTGGTGTATTAATCAGATTTTACTGCTGCTGTTGGGTTGTGTTTTGAGTATTTTGTGATTGAAAATGGCTCAAAGAGGAAGAGGAAGGAGTGGTAGAGGAAGAGGGAATCAAATAAATTTTGGAGTAGGTGTTGAAGCTCATCCTCCTATGGGAATACATGCTGGACAACAGCCAAATGTGGGAAGAAATGATGAGATTGCTCAATTGAAAAATCAAATGAGTGTGTCATTATTGAGAAAGTACAGCACTTCCACTCTCTTAACGAGATGTGTGAAGACTCTAAATCCAAATTGGAGTATAAAATTCATTTGGATTATGATTTCCAAAAACTTCCTTATTTTGATGGAAGTTTCAATTCCGATGAGTTGATAGAGTGGATGAATACTCTGGAAAGAGTATTTCATTACTATCAAGTATCGGATACAAAGAAGGTGAGATAGGCATCCAATCACCTTAAAGGAAAAGCCTCCGAATGGTGGAAACAAGTGCAAGTGTTTCGCCAAAGGAATTATCAAGGAAAAATTAGAGATTGGGAGAAGATGAAGAAGCTCAAGAAGAAAAATTTTCAATTCCAAGAGTGTGCTTTTGTTGAAAAGCACCAAAATTGAAGCTTTGCAAAGTCCGGACAGCTGCTACAAAGCAATTCCACATCTGGACAGGTTGTTTTAGCTTTCCTAAGGTCGGAATTTCATCACCTTTTGGAAGAAAAAGTGGTTTTGGGGTAGGACAGCTGCTGCAGATTGAAAAAGCCTAAGTTTAGCCCCTAAACAGCTTCAGTCCTCTTGTTTTGGTGGTGGAAAACAACCTCAAGGTGAAGCACTTGAGTGCTTCAAGTGTGTTGAAATGGAAGAGCAATATGACTTGCAAATTTATGATGAGGAAGCGGGTAATTTTTATGAGAAAGAATTGGAAGAAATGCAACCAATCTACGATGTGTATTTGAGTGAAAGTGAAGAGCAAGATGCTTCAAAAGACGATAATTTTGAGAAATTGCATCCCATGTATGATCAACCTTCATGTGAGGAGCTTGATAAAGACTTTGAAGAACATTGGTTGAGAGAATACATGTTGCTGCCCAAGAAGGAAAATGAAGTCTCTAAGCCTCCAACAATTCATCCACTTGATTCCACAAGTCTTATAGAAGAAAGTGTTGATAGTAAAGGTATTTGTGCTTCAATTTCACTAGAGAATGGGTCTGATGTTGAGGTACTAGTGCTGAAAATGATATAATGCAAGCATATGTTGATGCATTCACTCAAGTTGTATCTTCCGAGTTGTCTTCTATGCAAGATATGACATTTCCTTGTGCTATGGACATTGATTCAGCATCTTCTACCAAGGCAACCTCTATTATAATTTCTATAGAGAAAGATGAACTTCAATAGAAGCTTGAAAATGTGAAGATGAAGTTAACAAGTGATCTAGATTAAGTTTCTTTACATCTTCCAACTAGGAGACTCCAAATGGCTAGAGATGTGATTGCAATTTTGAAGGGTCTTGATATGTACAAGAAAGCAAAGATCTTCCAAGATACTTGATAAGCTTCTTTCTTTGCTCTTTTTGATTGCTACTATAACTTGAGGGCGAGTTATTTCAAAAGTGGGGATGTCTGATGTGCCTTGGAATAGCCCATATCACTATCTAGTAGTAGTTACTACTGTTCAGCAGTAGTTAGTGACACTTTTTTGTTATTTTTTCTCTTATTAGCTGTTATTTTACTTGTGAACTGTCATTTACTTTTGTCATAGCTTGGTTACTTTAGTTTTATGCCTAATTAGATTCTTCTTCTAGAAGCATATAAATAAGGTGGTTAGATGGAATACTTTTCAGTTTTGATGATTAAAGAACAATTTTCCAGATCTGATTTTTCACTTCCAGAAAGAGAAACTCTCTCTTTTCTTTGTATTTTCTGCAAGTTCTCAATAAAATACAAAATTTCCTTCACTTTCTTGCATTTTCCTAGTTGCCAAACACTAGAAAATGCATCCGTTAGGATCTCCACTTGTATAACGAAAGCTTCACCCGGGGGCCTAGATGATGTTGATCAATCCTCAAATCAACCAAGAATCAAACAGAATTTGCATTGAAATTGAAAAACTGGGCTGGAAATTACGGCGGAAAGTAAAACAGAGAGCAAAAGCTTTGTTACATGTCTAAACCTGATCTAAAATTCAACAAAATATCATCTAAAATTCATTATCTAAACTCTAACGAACTATTTATAGACTTTTAACCATGGACTAAAATATCAAATATATCCACAATGGATCTCCGATATATTCGTATATCGGAGGGTTTCGATACAATATTACACTTACATATCTTTACCGATATATATATATATATATATATTGTTGTATATTGTTGAAATCCTATTCAGATTCTAGGAAGATTTTAGCATTATTTCCTTTATGTATTTTAATGCTTATTTCCTAATTTAGATGGTACAGGTTGTCTATTATTTAGTCAAATCTTTTTTATTTTCTTCCCTGATTTTCTGTGCTAGAATCATGGGATTTTTCCTTTATATCAGGCAGATTTGTCTCTACCTTCTAGGATAAATAGCCTGTACTCTTCCTACTTCAAAGTGAAGAAAATTGAGAGAATTGATTCTCAAAAACTTCATGGTATCAGAGCTAAAGATCGGCTCTGTAACCTTTCCTTTTCCAATGGCTGCTCCAGTAATCTCCGAATCAGAGGTGACCAGCAGAGAGACTCATATTTCCAGCAATAGTGGTACTACCGACTCCACCATTTCAACTCATGTCACTGTACACAAATTAAACGGAAATAATTATCTCCAATGGTCAAATTCTGTGATGATGTTTGTGGAAGGCAAAGGCAAGGATGACTACCACACCAGCGTTGCCACAAAACCCAAAGAAGAGGATCCAAAATTCAAGACATGGCAGGCTTAAAACAGCATGGTGAAGTCTTGGTTAATTAATTCAATGACCAATGACATAGGAGAAGATTTCATGCCTTATGACACGGCTCATGAGATATGGATGATAGCCAAAGAAACATACTCTAACCTAGAGAACACAGCCAAATCCTTTGGTATAGAAAGTATTCTCCATGACCTTCGCCAAGAGGATCGACTCGTAACTCAATATTTCTAACTTCTCACAAGGTACTGGCAACAACTTGACACCTTTGAGAAGCATGAATGGAGTTGTCCCACTGATGCAGCAGTGTACAAAAAGATCGTGGAGAAGAAACGGATCTACAAATTTCTTCTTGGCCTCAACAAGAATCTTGATGAGGTTAGAGGTAGGATTCTTGCTACAAAACCTCTTCCAAATATTAGAGAGGTTTTCTCAGAAGTGCGACATGAAGAAAGTCGAAGGAGACTTATGCTTGGATCTACTCCAAGTTCAAATCAAACTGAGTCATCAACCTTAGCTGCCCATAGTTCCACCTCCAGAGGAAATCAACAGCAGCGCAGAAGCGGAAGGCCATGGTGCGACCACTGCAAGAAGCCTGGCCACACTAAAGATACCTACTGGGAAATTCATGGAAAGCCATCTGACTCAAAGCCTTCTCGACCCAAATTCGAGAAAAAAGGGATAGCAAATCAAGCCCACACTGAAGACAATTCAGCGGCAGAAACCAAACTCTTTAACAAGGAGCAATTAGAACTTTTGCAAAAGCTATTGGGTCAGTCTCAGCAAACCCAACAAGGATCCACATCATCGAGTTCTATGATTGGAACTAGTTCTTTAGCTCAAACAGGTAACTTTTTAAGTGCCTTGACGGTTAAAACAGAACTATCAAAAGCCTGGATTGTAGATTCGGGTGCATCAGATCATATGACGGGAGACAAATCAAATCTGAGGGATTATAAATCTTGCCTAGGGAATTTTACTGTCCGAATAGCAGATGGTTCTCTCTCTAAAGTTGCTGGAATTGGTTCAGTGTTTATATCTAACGAGCTTACTCTAAAGATTGTTCTTTTGGTTCCTAATTTGGATTGCAATTTACTGTCTATCAGTAAGATTACACAAGATGAAAATTGTGTTGCTAATTTTTATGATAGTAGCTGTCTTTCTAGATAATATCAGTTTATTAAATGGGAATCAAGCTTGTAGTTTGTATACCCATGAATGGAAAATTCTAGACAGCTAATATGCTTACTTGTGTACATGGTTCAAAGAATCGTTCGAGACCAAGTTGACTCGTCTGAGTCAACTAGGTATCGGCACCCACCTAGACGAGAAATCAATTTGAATCAAGTGTCGCGGCTATTTTCCATTATCTCGTTCATCTTGGCCAAGAAGAGACGAGTTGCCGAGATCTTGGTAACTCACCTCGTCTCAGCTGAGATGAATGAGATGGAAGACAAGATGAAGGTGATACCTATTTTAAAACTTCTCTGATGTCGCAATATGTTCATACGCACATGGCCGCTGATGCAGGTAGAATCTCTTTTTATCTCTCCTCTCTCATTTCCTCCCCTCCTCTTCTTTTTCTTTTTCCTTTTCTTCTCTACCTCAAGTCTACGATGATCATAGTGTGTGCATGATCATCGTCTTCCAAGAAAGCTATGGATGGAACTAATCCGACTCTCAAAAACCACTGGACCTCTCCACAAAAGCAAAAAACAAAAAACAAAAAACAAAAAAATCAAAGAAAAACAAAAACAAAAAGAAAAAGAAAAACAAAAAAGCAAAAACAAACAAAAAACAAAAAAGCAAAACAGCTACCCTATTCCTCAACATCTCAATAGAACACTCTAGCCCATCAAATATCCTATTATTTCTCTCTTTCCAAATATTCCTCAAAATTGCATGGGGAAACTTTAGTATCCCTCTAGCATAACTAGAGAACAGACATCGGTTTTACTCTAAAGGCTTTCATAATCGTAGGTGACATTTTGTTAGAAGGACTGTTGCTCTTCCTAACCCACTAACTTTCGAATACTTGCTTCACCGAATCTAGCAACACCCAACAAACCCCAATAACATTAAAATAAAAAATTCAAAGTTGTCTAGCCACTTTAATGCAAAAACAGGTGATCCACCAATTTTGCATCTTCTTTACACATAATGCACCAGTTAAGCCATTAGGGAGAACAATATATATATATATATATATATATATATATATATATATATATATATACAGTCCCAATCTAGTAAGCATATGCTTACAAAAGTTAAGCAAGCATGAAGCTAATAAATAATTGTAGGATATATATTTTGAAAAACTGATCGTTGGATTAGATATTCTTCTTATGGATGTCATGTACCTCAAAAATCACGGTGATCCAATGTCAAATCTCAAAATATAGACTATGAAAAACTATGACTGCTTAAAATTGTCACAGTTTTTCTTAGTGACATTTTCGATAAACCAACCATTGGATTATTGAGATTCTTGGCATATATGCCATGCATTAGTATCTAATCCAATGGTCATTTTTTCAAAATATGTATCCCACAATTATCTATTAGCTTCATGCTTACATAAGGTTATGAAAGCATATGCTGACAAGATCATTTCTATATATATATATATATATATATATATATATATATATATATATATATATATATATATAGGGTCACGTTCCCCTTACACCTTATTTTGACACCTATGTTTACACCTTGTTTTCAAAATACTATTGTAGGTCGAAAATTTTGAGAAAACGACCATTAGATTAGATACTTATCTTATGTTTGTCACGTTGAAAAAAATCGGAGTGATCCAACGGTTAGTTTTTGAAAAATATCATTTTGAAGAACTATTATTTTTTTCTTATTATTAATTAAAAACATAACAGTTTTTTATAATGATATTTTTTAAAATCTTACCATTGAATCACTATGATTTTTGGCATACATGACATGCATAAGAAAGGTATTGAATCCAACGATCGGTTCGTCAAAATATTTATCATAAGTAGTGTTTTGAAAATGAGGTGTAAACATAGGTGTCAAAATAGGGTGTAAGGGGAACTTGACCCATATATATATATATATATATATATATAGAGAGAGAGAGAGAGAGAGAGAGAGAAAAAAGTGTTCTAGTCAGGGGTACCTGATTTTAACTAAAGTTAGCTAAGAACACAAGCCCTTAGATTCCCATTCACTTAATGGATGATTCATTTCAAGATTTCAATCCAAGGGCTTGTTTTCTTAGCTGATTTTAGTTGAAGTGTGTATGTATGTATTCTAATAAGGGGTATGAAAATTGAAATGATGAATAGACTGGAAAAGAATTTACTAAAGTCTTCACGGAATTATAATGATACATTTGTGTAAGAACACTAGTTTAGAAGTTTGTGATAGGGAATTCATATTTTTTGTGTTTTTTTTTTTTTTTTTTTCAAAGCAACTTCGAATATGGTAGGCGAGATAACGCTCATGGCAATAAAAAATAAAAAGGAATATTTATGGACTCATCAAAGAGAAGAGGCACAAACCGAAGTTTGACTCCTCTTTTGAGTTGCATAGATTTGATTTTAAGATACACGATATTAAAATATAAATGGTACATGAAAGAAATTAAGGAACGACACCAAACTTAAGGGAAAGTTCTTTGCAATTAGGAGAATGTGATGCAACCCAATTGGCTATATGTTTCCCAACTACTCTATATTGACACTTAACGTGTGAAATATCCAGGCTGGACTTGACACAACATGGGTATGAATATGGGAAATTTGTTGTATACAACATTCATTGGGCGCACGACCAGGAAACATTTCCAACAAAAGAAGAAAGGAACAGATTACTAATTGTCTAGATGAACCGCTTTCTTGATGTATTCCTACGTTACATGGATATTTTAAACTAAGTATCCATATCAAGCATGTTTTTGTTACAAAGACACTTCAAAGTGCCCACGGGTATAAAGAACCAAAAACTGAAATTTTAAGTAATTTGGCAGTGTTCCTGTATCAAATTTAGTTTCAATGGGTGATTCCTGGGCAATCAAAGTGTTATAGTTGTTGATGGTATTTTTACAAACCATGGGGAAAATGTTTTCCTTTCTCTAAGACTGAAGGTGAAACTTTTGCTAATAAAGCAAAGATCGGTGCTCTTTTAACCAATCTTAGGAATGCTAAACATTGTGATTCAAGAGATATTTTGGTGGAAGGAAACACTTAAACAGTTATCTCACAGTTGAAGGAAGAGATAGTAGGCAGTTAGAGGTATTGCTATGCTATGAAATAAAATTTTGAATATTGCAAATCAAATTTGGGTTAAATTCAATTGGATTCATAGATTGGCAAATGCGAAAGAAAATTTTTCAGCAAAGAAAGGACCACTATTTTGGAATCTTTCATAGAGCATTTTTATCCTCCTTGAGTGGCTTTGTTTAGAGGTCTCTTGTATGACTTTGCGTCGCATTGGGAGGGTGGGCTTTTTGTAGATCGTTCTTTTGGTAGACAGGTTAGGGTGCTTGATGGTGTTTGTTTTTATTTCTTTGAATACTTATCATCCTTGTGTCTTTTTTTTATTATTATTAATACACCTGTTGTTAATAATAAAATAAAAGAACCAAGTACATAGTGAATATAAGTGCATTACATGAATCTTGAGAACCCTGAACTCTTTAAAAAAGTCATAAAAACTTCTTGAGACTTAAAGAGCACACATTTTTCAAAAATGCTGAAATATATTCTCTTTTAAAGCGAAGTTAGACTTTACTTTCTTTTGTGTCTCGAATTGTTGTGATATTATATTTCCTTGCAGCTTTCTGTGCACATCGCTCACACAAGTTGTATTAACTATCAGTCCACCACATTTCTTTTTATGTTGGGAAATACATATAAATCTACACACACACACACACACACGCATATATGTGTAAATATTTTTTTAAGATAAGAGAAATTGAAATGCTTCAAAAGACTTACAACATTTGTCTGGACAATTCCAGGTGATACACATACTATGCTAACGCCAGCTTCAGCAGGAAGCCGCTTATGAAGGACGCTGCTAAACATGACCTGAAATCCAAATGCCACCCTGAGTTTCTAACTCATTGCTATAGCTTCATTAATATACAAAAATATTATTTTTCAGATTTCATTATGATTGTGCAGCCTTGAGTAGTAGATGACCAGCTGTTACAAGCCAGCAATGAGTTGAAATCAGATCAGATACTCAAAAGGGTAAAATAAAATGGAGAAAACTAAATATGATTAACAAAAATATACGTTGCTTTAGCAACCCTAGAATCAAATTTTCACTTTATGTAAAACTGGACGTAAAAATGGACCAAGTTTCTTTTAATGCTTTGTTCATTTAACTCAAATCTGCAGCATCTATTATGAAAATGGCAAAGGGGGCAAAGCAACAAGATGTTGGTTGGGAACATGCAATACATATGGAATAGAACAAAAAGAAAGATGCAATTTTCATAAGTAACAAGAACAAATCTAAAGGTGATTTCCGAGCTAGAGCAACATTTCTCTAGGCAAACCTGGGAGCAGGAGGGTCAATCAATCCTTCATAGTTGAAGTAAAACTGAAATTTTGCAGTCTTACTCCAGAATATTTCTCCATTTTGAAGTTATAAGACCTACTGGCCTACAATCTAAAATTTATTTGACATAATTAGATTTCCTACTGAGTCAAAAATCTTTAAAATAGTTCCGAGGTGATCAAGTCTTCATTAAGTCTTTGATCTCTCATCCTCATATCTAGTCGTCCACTTTTTGTTTTAATTCGGTTCAGGACTCGAAAGCTCCACCAAAGGTGAAGGTCTTAGCTTGGGTGTTGGTCCAAAGCAAAGTCAACACCTTCAATATGCTTAAAAGGAACAGGCCACCTAAAACTCTTTCTCCTACTATGTGTATTTTGTGTTGTGCCACGCCACAAGTAAAACAATGGATCACTTATTTATTAAATGTCCGTTTTCGTTTATATTTGGAATAGATTGTTTAATTTGGCAGGTACCTTGTGGAGTTCATTTCAGTATATTTCCTTTCTTATGGAAGCTTCGTTTCTTGGTTTAGGGGAAAGGAGAGGTAAGGTGTCATGGACGTGTGCCATCATTGCAACTATTTGGTCTAAAAGGAATGCTAGGATTTTTTAAGATAAAATAGGAAGTGTTGTGGCTCTTCGGGATAATATCCGTGCTATGGCTTCTTTTTGGGCTTCTACATTGAAGAAGTCAATGGGATTTCTCTTTCCCTTATAGCTAGGGATTACGTTCCATTTTGCTCCTCTAGACCGCTTAAAATTCCAAAATTTGTATTTGGACACTTGATCTAATTTTGATGAGTGTTTATTGGATAATCTATATCAAATTGGCATAGGTGGTATCTTGGAAGGCAATGATGTAAATGTGGTGTACGACTTCTCAATGCCCTATGGCTTTGGTTTGCTATTGAGATCGTGATTAGTGTTCTTTTAGTTGGCCTTAGATACGCCAAGATTCATGGGAATAGAGATTTTCCAGTTAAGAGGCATTCCTTTATAGTTATCTTTTAGGATACAGACATACAATTGCAGAGGATGGTAGTTGGAGATTTTGGCATCTCTTGAGAGAAATTGTTGATCTAGCTAGGGCCGTAGGGGTTCGTTTTAATTTGGTTCGTGAAGAAGCAGATCTCGGTTAAAGAGGAGCTTTAATCTTGAAGACCTTCACTGGACATCTTTATCCACCTTGATGACATATAGTTTTTTATACTCCCTCCGTCCTACAAAGATAGGCCTTCTTTCCTTTTTTGGCTGTCCTAAAATGATAGTCCACTTTGAAAAGTCAAATTATATTTCTTTCAACTTTCCCATATTACCCTTTATTATTCCAAGAATGCCTTAACATGACACCAAATGCAATTGTAAAAAAAGGGTAGTTTTGGAAATAAAAGGTAAAAAAGATCACAAATCAATGCATTAATGAGTTTTCTTAATATGCGTGTTTTTTAGAAGAGGCCTATTTTTATGGGACAGAGGGAGTAGTTGTTTTCCTTTTGATGCTAGTTCCCTCGTTCTTTTGCAGGACTACTTGTCCCAACTATTGTACATGGCTCTTCTACACACACACACTACACATACAATGGTTGTTTATAAAAAATAAAATAAAATAAAACAAAATAAATAAAAACAAAGTCTCAAGAAACCTGCTGACAACTCATTCAAGTCCTAATGACATAATATTATGAGGAACAATCCAAGTCATTACAATACCCCAAAAGAAGTCAAAATGCACGTGTTGCCCTGAAAATTCTAGCACAGTTAGGGCTGCAACTTGGGTGGGTTCAACCAGCCCCAACCCGAGCCCAACTAAACCTTTGGGCATTCTTGGGCTAGCCTCTTAATAGTTTGGGTTGGGCTGGTGCTGAAAATTTTCAACCTGGTCCCAATTCAAGATAGTTTGGGTTAAGGTGTCAGCTGTCAAGCAACCCAAGAAAACCCGAAACCAACCACTGATGTGTATACGATGTAGTGTTTGGTATATTTGTTTCATATATTAATTATAAATCATGAAGATGATAGGTTGGCAAGGTGATTGCAACATAAGCTACATATATGATAAGTAAAAAATCAAATCCCATTAAGTGCCTTAAATCAGAAACATTCTGCTTATTACTCTTACAAACGAAGAAACGGAACCCTAGAATGCACCAATTCACACTACCTTGCACTACAAGGCACAATCCTCCTCCTCTATACTCTCTTGCCCACATTTCTTTATCATTAATCTCAAACTGAGTTCTTTTGCACAACCCACCCAACCCAATCTCAAACTCAGTTTATCAGGTGGGGTTGAACTTGGGTTAGGCTCTTAGAGGTTGAATGCTGGGCTGGGATGGACCAAGGGCGGGGTGCTTTGTTCCTCAGATTAAGCATGGGTTGACTTCCAATCTGTTGAGATATGTTTGTCCCACATTTGATTCGATAGTAGAATGTTGAGATATGTGATGCCTATATGTTTGTCCCACATTGATTAGATAGTAAAAATCCACCCCATGCTCTTGCCTATATAAGGCCCATTAATGTAACACTTAAATTACACTCAATATATTATATTCTCTTATCTTTTATAAATATCTTACATGGTATCAGAGCATGGTTTCCTAGCCACCGCGCTGCGCCACCACACCTAACCCTAGCCCCACCGCAGCCCTACTCTCTCTCTTCACCGCAGTTCTCTCTTTCTCTCTCCACCGCGACTCTCTCTCTACCACGGCACACTCTCACTCTTGGCAGGGACTCTCCCCCTCTCTTTTTTTTCGGTCTTATCTCAACACTTTCTCTAGAGGTTTGATTGTCTCTCCACTTTCCTAGGTTGCCCCACCTTCTCTCTCGGTCTTCTGTGGCAACCTAGGTTATTCCTTCTTCTTTCTATATGCTTTTTTTGTGGCTGTCGAGAATTTATTTTATATAAATTTCTGCTTATATTGTGCCATTGATAGTGGTTTGACCCTCCTATTGTTCGGGGTTTTATTCTATGAGCTTGTATTAGTCTGGCACCCTTGTTATGTGATTTTATTACACTTGGACAGCCTTGGAGATCGTTTTAATTACTTGGACAGCAAAGTCTTACTTATTATTTTAGTTTGATGGAGCCTACGACATCTCTTATACCTGCTGCTGCTTCGAGTTGCTTTCTCTCCCTAGATTTTTCCCCAATTACAGCCATTCGATTGAATGGTAGTAACTATGCTCACTCGGCTCAGGCAGTTGAAGTATTTATGCTTGGTAGAAAGAAATTTAAATATCTAATTGATCCCCCTGCATCTACTGATTCCTCATATGTTGATTAGCGAGCTGAGGATGCTCAAATTCGTAGCAGTTTGTGGAATAGTATGGAGCCTACTATTAGTTGTAATCTAATTTTCTTAGATACTGCTAAACAGGTTTGGGATCAAGCCCAGGTTTTGTATTCAGGCTCCAATAATCTTTCTCGTATTTATCGGTTGCATCAAGAGTATTTCTCTATTGGTCTTTAGGATCGGCCGCTAGAACAGTATTATGCTCAGTTCAAGACCATCTGTGAGGAGTTGAATTTGTATCAACCCATCTCTTCTGATGTCAAGGTGATAAAGTGTCAGAGGGAATGTATACATGTGGCTTGGTTCTTATCTAGTTTGCCTTCTTCCTTTGACTCTGTTAAGTCACAACTTTTAGGAAGCAAAGAGCTTCCCTCCCTGAGTGAAGTTTTTAGCCATCTACGCCAGGCCTCTTTATCCGATTCACACCCTTTTTCTACTGTTCATCCACAAGAGACATCAGAATTAGCTACTTCCATGGGAGGTAGCTCTATCCGTGGTGGCCAAGGGGGCCGTTCTCGTGGCGGTAGAGGCCGTGGTTCTCGGAAGTGCACTCATTGTGGTGGTGAAAACCATACTGTTGATTACTGCTGGAAGCTTCACGGGAAACCTACTGCTAATCAGGCTGTATGTTATAAAGATAATATGGAGTATCAGTCTGGCCTCCTTCCTACACTTGCTGCTATTCCACCGACTTCAGCCAGTTCTTCCACTAGACGTATGATTTCTATCTCTGAGGATGACTACCGTCGTTATTTGAATGCACAGCAGGCTTCTACATCTTCCACAGCTATTCCCGCCACTAGTTCATCTACTCAGGCTGCCCCTCCTACTCAAACAGGTATTCCTACAGCATTTCTTTCCTCTCAGTCTTCTTGGGTCATCGACTCTGGAGCTACAGATCACATGACACGCACCTCAAGTACTATCTCTAATATTTTTACCCCTCAAATCTTGCCTAAGGTAACTCTTGCTAATGGCTCCTCCTCACACTTCTCTAGGATTGGGGTTACTGTTTTTACTCCAGATTTTCCCTTATCTTCGGTGTTATATGTTCCTAAGTTTCCTTTTAATCCCATGTCTGTTAGTAAAATTACTAAATCCTTAAATTGTTCCGTGACCTTTTTTCCTTCATATTGTACCTTTCAGGATCTCAAGACAATGAAGTTGATTGGTGGCAGACATGAGACTGGTGGCTTGTATTACTTCTCTCTTGGTGGGTATACTACTCTTCAGACATCTTTGTCACCTATGGAGTATCATTGTCAGTTGGGACATCCGTCTCTCCAGAACTTGAAGCTATTAGTTCCATCGTGTCGTCAGCTTGAGTCTTTATCTTGTTAAGCGTGTCAATCAAGTAAGCACCGTAAAGTGCCATTTCTGGCTAAACCAGATAGTCGTGTGTCTAGTACTTTTCATTTAGTTCATTCTGATATTTTGGGTCCTAATCGTGTCCAATCCTATTTGGGATTCAAATATTTTTTTTATTTTTGTTGATGATTTTTCTAGAGTTACGTATCTTTATCTGATGAAGTCCAGGTCTGAGTTGTCTTCCATTTTTAAAGCTTTTTATAATGAAATAAAAACTTAGTTTAATGTTCCTATTCGGATATTTCGATCTAACAACGCTAGGGAATATTTTGACTCACAGTTATCTCAGTTTTTTATTGATCATGGGATTATTCATCGGTCTTCTTGTTCTTACACACCATTCTTATTTTTACACACCACAATAGAACGGGATGGCTAAACGCAAAATGAGCCATTTATTAGATACTACTCGAGCTCTTTTATTTCAAATGAATGTGCCTAAACCTTATTGGAGTGATGCTCTCCTTACTAGTTGTTACCTTATCAACCGCATTGTTAGAGATATGCCCTAAAACCAATCCTAAAGGGCATGTCAATTTCATATTATATTAAATAGAAGGTATAACTTGTCGAATATATTTAAATATATATATGATAAGGTCCATGAATGAATAAATGATAAGAGAAATATATATCTCAAGTTGTTGAGACAGGGAGACTTATATTTCTCATACACATTTGTTCTCAAGAAGTTCCTACTCATAGGTTTATTAAAGTGGACTTTTATAAACCACTAAAAGTAGCATAGATTTAAACTAACTCCAATGGGAGGATAGGTAGTCTTTCATATCTGTGTAGTGACACTATAGTTAATCTGTGGTGCATATTAGAGAATATGTACACTGAATATGATCTACTAGAATATTCTTATGGAGTTGAGTCAAAAGAATATTCTTATGTTACGTCCATTTGGTAATCCTTAGACCTGAGACACCAGAGTTATCTTGTGCATAGGTTATTAGAGTTTGATAGTATCTTGTACATCCTTAACCATTAGGGTGTAATTGGCACTCATTGGCTCTAATGAGTTATGTATGAAAATAGATGAGTGTGCAATAAAGAATCATCAATCTCACTTTTATGAGAGAGAATGTCAGGGTTAGTTAACAAAGATAATCCTCAATTTGAATCTCTGGCCAGAGTGATAGGTGAATTGTGAAAGAGTTTCATCGGGTTCATCTTATTGAGATTATATTTTGTAGAACATATGACAAGTTGTTAAGATAGGGGTTTAACTTATAACCATACCTAATTATCTTAACAGTGACATTAGGGAATGAAGGATTAAGTAACATGAAGGGTTCACATAGTTCTACTATTCACTCACACCTAGGGCACGTCATGATATGTTGTTAGACGTCACTCATGACTAGTGAAGGCCTAATGGTAAGTGTTATCATTGAGGGCAAAATTGGAATTGTTCCAATTGAACCATAAATAGAAAGTTTCTATTTTGGGAACATGAGATGTCCCGATCCACTACTAGGTTGGGGTGAACCCAATGGGTCACACGCATAAAGGGCACAAGTGAGTCTCTTGAATTAAAGAGAGAATAGAAGATTCTAATTTATAATTAAGCATGTGTCTTATTATTAATAGTTAATAATTAAGGGGCTAAATTATAAATAAGAATACTATTAAATAGAAACACTAGTGGTTCTCTATAAATAGAGGATGATGAGTCAAACTAGCAATCAAGCCACCTATCATCAAAAGAGAAAAGAGGAAAAATAGAAGAGTGAAACACCCTAGGGCCGTGAGCTACCAAAGGGGATTCTCTCTCTCAATTTCTTGCTCTCTCCCTCCCCTCTCCTTGCTTGATTCTTCCAAAAGTTGTGAAGCTTCAAGGGTTCAAGGATTTTGTGCTTGTGTGGACTTCGTTGGAGGCTTCATACTTTTGGAGCTCGGATTCGAAGAAAGCTGCAACAAAGTAAAATCAAGTAAGTATACTTTAAAGTTGTTTAAATGTATTCTAGTTTTGTAAACTCATGATCCGATGTTTGTTCGAAATCCTGCTGGATTTTTTATGATGGATTCAGTTCTTTAAAAGTTTTACTTATGTCTTCCGCTTCGAATCCGTTTCATCGAAATCCTTTCACGCATGCCATCCACTGTTCTTAAAGTACAAACTCCCCATGCCACTCTTTTCCCTTATGTTCCTTCACTTGCTCTTCCTCCTAAAGTATTTGGGTGTGTTTGTTTTGTGCATGATTTATGCCCTGGTCGTGACAAACTTGATCCTTCCTCTCTTCGTTGTGTCTTCTTAGGTTATTCACGTACTCAAAAAGGCTATAAGTGTTATTCTCCTTCACTTAAACGTCATTTTGTGTGTGATGATGTTACTTTCCTTGAGATGGTTCCTTATTTCTCTTCTCCTATCTTAGTTCAGTCTGTCCAACCATCTACTTGTCTTCCACCTCCTCTTCTTTACCTTTCTCCTCTACATCACCCCCATTACAGGAGTATACTCGTCGTCGTCGCTCAGCAGCTCCTGCTATCGATCATTCTTCTTTGACTCGGGATCCACCTTTTGTCTTTCCACCACTTGTTGTACCATCGGTTGAGCTTTCTGATTCTTTGCCTATTGCTTTGAGGAAAAGTAAATGCCCTTGTACTACTCATCCTATTTCCAATATTCTTTTTTATTCCAATTTTTCACCATGTTTCGCTCTTTTATTACTTCTATGTCCTCTACTATTATTCCTCAATCTGTACAGGAGGTTTTATCTGATCCTTGTTGGAAGAAAGCTATAGATGATGAGATGTCTGCTATGTATCATAATCAAACGTGGGATTTAGTTCATCTTCCTCCTTGTAAGAATGCAATTGGGTGTCGTTGGGTCTTTACTGTGAAATATTTGCCTGATGGTTCTATTGATCGTTCCAAGGCCCGCCTTGTTGCTAAAGGTTTTACTCAGACTTATGGTGTTGATTATGCCGAGACTTTTTCTCCAGTTGCCAAAATTACTTCGGTTCGCATTTTGATCTCTTTGGCAACCCATTCTGATTGGCTTTTATATCAGTTGGATATTAAGAATGCTTTCTTACATGGTGATCTTCAGGAAGAGGTGTCTATGGAGCAACCACCTGGCTTTGTTGCTCAGGGGGAGTCTGGACATGTTTGTAGGCTTCGGAAGGCCATCTATGGTTTGAAACAATCTCCTAGAGCTCGGTTTGGCAAGTTTAGTGAAGCTGTGTTATAGGTTGGGATGTCTGTCAGTTTAATCATTCAGTATTTGTTCTCAATTCTGAACGTGGCAGAATTCTTCTTGTTGTGTATGTTGATGATATTATTATTACTAGAGATGATCAATCTGGTATTGCTCAGCTAAAGGTCCTTTTACAAACTAAGTTTCAGACCAAAGACTTGGGAACTCTGCGATATTTTCTGGGTATTGAAGTTGCAAGATCTAATGAGGGTATTAGTCTATCCCAGCGGAAATATGTTCTTGATATTCTTGAGGAAATTGGTTTGCTGGGTTCTAGACTAGTGGATACTCCTATGGATCCTAATGTGAAGCTTTGGAGTGATAAGGGTGAACTTATTTTTGAACCAGATCGATATCGTCGATTGGTTGGTAAATTGAACTATCTTACTATCACTTCTCCGGATATCTCTTTTGCAGTAAGTGTGGTGAGTCAATTTATGGCTACTCCGAGGGTTCCACACTGGGAAGCTGTTCTTCGAATAGTGAAGTATTTGAAGACTCATCCTGGCAGAGGGTTACTGTATAAGTCTAATAATCATCTTAGGGTGGGAGGCTTTACAGATTCTAATTAGGCAGGATCTCCATCAAATAAGAGATCTACCACTGGCTATTGTACCTTTTTAGGAGATAATCTGATTAGTTGGAAAAGTAAAAAGCAGAGTGTAGTTGTCAGATCTAGTGCTGAGGCTAAGTATCGTGCTATGGCTCATACATCTTGTGAGTTAACATGGATTCATCATTTCTTGTTAGAGCTCGGGGTTGAAGTTTCATTGCCTATGTCTATGGCGTGTGATAATCAAGCAGCAATTCATATTTCCTCTAATCATGTGTTTCATGAGCGGACCAAACATATTGAGGTTGATTGTCACTTGGTTCGTGAGAAAGTGGAGAAGGGCACTATTTCGACTCCTCATGTTTCTTCTCAAGCTCAACTTGCAGATATGTTTACCAAACCTCTATCTCGTGATCGTTTGGATTGGTTATGTTCCAAGTTGGGATTATATATATTCTCCAACTTGAGGAGGAGTGTTGAGATATGTTTGTCCCACATTGATTAGATAGTAGAATGTTGAGATATGTGATGCCTATATATTTGTCCCACATTGATTAGATAGTAGAAATCCACCCCATGCTCTTGCCTATATAAGGCCCATTAGTGTAACACTTAATTTCACTCAATATATTATATTCTCTTTTCTTTTATAAGTATCTTACACAATCTAACCCTTGCAGCCCTAAGCACAATACAATACTGAAATACCCTCCACAATCATACGAAAACACAAGCCATAATACATTCAAACATTACACATAATCAAGGTTCAATAAGAAGGTTATTTGGATGAGAACTATTTAATCATGGCATGGTTGAGGAGTAATGTAGACAACAACTGTGAGAAAAACTCCAATTAAAAGGAAAGGGAACTTTCCAGGCCTCAAACCAATAAATAAATTAAATTTGAACTTCTGAGTGCACCTGTGCCAGCTTGCTGCTTGTGTATCCAACTAAACTGGTATATTTCCTTTTCCCAGAAACAACATTCATATCTTCTGTGTCAACAAAGCCAACATAATGCATCTACACAAAGAAAAATGGACAAACTGCTTTCAGACTTTGTTATCAAAATGATTCAGCTATGGTTAATATATAACCATCCAAACTGCCAAAAAATTAAAGAGGGTGCAAGTAGAGTCACATAGGATTTGTATCAAATGATCATTTAAGTTCACGTGTACAATTGTGCTAAATAGTGATTGTTGGGAAATGATATCAACTCCCACACAACAGGACACTCAATTCATTATACAGTGAGAAAAATAAATTAGGATTAAGGCTTGGATATGATCACTTAGAAAACCTTTCACAGCTGATTCTAAGTAGAATTTCATATATATAATTTGGGTGGGGTGCCCTTTGTAAATATTTACGCCACTGGCAACAAAATCAATGCGAATCATCAGAACATTTTTTCTTTTTTTTGAATCATCAGAACATAAATTCATAATTAAGTAGTTGATATTAGCAAAAGCAAAACTAAGCAAATCAAAACGAAAAAAACAGTGTGGGTAGGGGAGAAGTGGAGGGGAGAAGTTGGGATCTAAACAGCTTCTCTCCAATGAGGTGTTGGATAGGAACATAGAGATAGGGAAGAAACTAAAAATACTTTTAGGCTCCATTTGGATCTTAGAGAGTTTATTTTTTATTTTTATTTTTTTCCTTCCACTGCTCTTTGCAAGATCCAAAAATCTAGAATATAGGGTAAAAACTTAAATTTTACCTGTTACAAATTATTACTTTCATTAATTTAGTGCTCTCATAAATATATACTGAATGAAGGCAAAAAGAAAGGAGTTCAATGTTTATTATATCAACCTTGCAGATGCTTTAAAGCAAATGAAATGAACAAAATAATACAAAATCATGCCTTAGTAGTTAGTACTTCATACCATGGACAGTATGAATGGGTAGACCAATATGGAAAATGCTGAACAGAAGGAGGTAGCATAGACATTAAAGGGAGAGGTTGGGCCCTAGGTGGCATCTCTGAGATGAAGTGTTCACAAGGAATCACTGACAACGCACCATAAAATAAGAGAAACTATGACATACTCTAAAAGTATAAGGTAACATTTATAGCTGTGAAACATCAACTCTATACAAGTTGGTTTGCTCTCTCATAAAAAGTAAAATAAAAATACAAATTAAAAGCATAAACATAGAGAGATAAGGCAGTTTAATTCTTCAACTATGAATTCTTGCAGATGCATTTAAACTAAAATGTTTCCAAAAATTCAAAAGAAGATGACACAATTTCTTTTCAACTCAGCCATGGCTAATTTTGACAAATTTCAAAGTAACCCCCCCCACCCCAAACAATCGCACCCCCTTTCTCTCCCACCTGGCCTTCTGATTCAGGAGATCACCAAACCTGTCAACACTGAGAAAAATTAAAATTCCCATTTTTTATCAACAATTCTTCAGCATTTAAACTCATCAATATGTTTGAACTGTCACATCAGCAAATGAAAAAAGCCCATAAGATC